>JAULKJ010335829.1:0-18518 GCA_032355405.1 Rubia balearica | reverse complement strand
TAACTCTCGGACCTCTCGACGTCCTTAAACTCAAGATTCAACCTTCCTGGTAAGAAAGATCAAACAAAAATAGTTAGAAAAGAATAAGACACGAATTTATTTATTTTTTGATTAAATTTTTGAAAATAAATGCAACATAAACCGAAAATCCTGATTTGATGTCACCGGGATCTTTCGCGTGCTCTGATACCAACTAATATGAATCTCCTTGGGAAAAATCTGGTTTGCGGAATATTGGATCTTTAACTTGCGTGGGAATCTCTCCCAACCACACAAATAGCACGAGAGGCAACGTCTAGCCCGCAGGGTACACTCAACTCGACTTCTAAGCACCTAGCCCGCAGGGTACACTTAAAAGGTTTCTCTATAAACGTCTAGCCCGCAGGGTACGAATATAAAGGAGGTATTGGATACTTAAATAGCCCGTCAGGTTTAACAATGAAGATAATGAGAAAATCTCAAAATTCTGAATAAATCTCTATATAATTGTGTGTGTTAAAATCTCGGCTGCTCCTCTCTTTAAATAGAGGAGAATTCGAGTACATAAAAACCCTAATCACAAATAGAAACTGAATCAAATTTTATGGCAACTTTAATAAGTTAAAACCATATCTAACTAAAATACCAAAAATTAAGATCTAAAAACTAAAACTGGCCGACGGTAATAATCTTCAATACCGTGTATTTCTTGAAGCAATCAAATTGCCATGTTCAAGAATCTTCAAGCCGTGTATACTCTTTCCATAAACAAATGCAATCTTCCAAGTCTTCATGCGTATTAATCTCCAAGAATCCATGCCCATGCATGCAGTACCATAATTATCCATGCAACCTTGCCAAATAATTATTCATGCACTCCATATGTATTTACCATGAAGCAATCTTCATCTACCATAATGATTCATGTTAAGCAATATTATTGCCTCATGCAATTTTCCATCCAAGCTGATTCTAATCTTCAATTCTCCAATTGGCTGTGCGTATTGATCTCGGTTGTCTTCGATAATATTTATCTAATCTTACCAAATCTAATTTTAATCAAAATAAAATTAAATAAACTAAACACTAATTAAAATATTACCAAAACTCTTCTAAGTCAACATAACCGAGTTTATGGCTTCATTAATAATAATAAAAATAAACTAAAATGATCATACTATCTCATTAAAAAAATCAATGGGAAAAAGAGTACAGTGTTGACCTCCTAAAAATATTAAATTAAGAAAATAATAATAAATGGTATTTTTGACCTTATCAATATTAAATATTAAAAAGTTAAGAAACATATAAAAACACCAAAAATTCACATCAAATTAAAAATCAGTAAACATCAATTGAAAACGCTAAAAATATACATCAAATAAAAATAATAAAATATACATCAAATTAAAAATACTATAATACACATCAAATTAGAACATAAAAATATCAAACCAATATAATAAAAACATATAACAAAAAGTTAAATACACATAAAGTTTAAAACATCAAATGCCACATTAAAATGTGACACTGATATTGAAAAATAATAATTAAACACCAATATTAAAATTTTAAAAACTAATTCGCACGGTTGAAACTTCAAACGATATACAAAATCAACACATCAATCAAAATGAAAGTATAAATTATAATTTTTAATTTAAGATTATAAAATATCACTTACTATTGTCAACATGTACAGAGTGTCAAAAATTTAACACGCGTACACAAGATTCACAATAAAATATCAAATTTTAACTTTAAAACACATGATTTAAGTGAAAAAGGATTATGATAAAACATCACAATGTTTGGTTGAAATATCAAGTACTGAAAATGAAACATCAAGTATGGTAGTAAAAACCTGCGCATTGCGCTGAAATAGGGATAAAAATTGATCAGCGAATTTCTTTGACCCGGAATCTTGACCCGCGAGATTCTTATGACTCGCAATAATTAATTCCCCAATTATTTAAACCATCACCTCCAAAAAGTGATATTTGCACCTAAATCCTTCCTCTCCCAAACTTTATTTAATTATGTTTAGAACCCCATCTCTAATTAAATTTTATTATATTGCACATTAATTTTTGGTCTCGTTGTAAAATGATCTCGCACAAGACTTTGTCTAACATAAAACTTCTACTAACATATTAAAATTTTCTGGGGATCCCATAAAATCAACCCCTTCCATTTTACATACCTGATTGACGGGTGGAAGAATCATAAAATCTTACTATGTACAGGTTCATGGATACATTACTATTGTACTAATACTCTAGAACGAATATGGCAGATTAAGCACTAACCAATATTTTTAGAATTTATGCATTCGGGGATTTTAATGATTCTTTTACTGATTAATATAGAGTGAGTATTAAAAATTAGAGATTTAATAAAAAAAAATATAATATCTCTCGAGGATATTTGATATTTGCTTTTTTCGCAAAATTATGACCTTTAGATGAAGAGCCAAGTAATAATATTGCTGCACCACACAATGTCCATTACATCTGTAACACTATTTGATCCATAACATTTGCATGTGATCAGATTCAAAATTAGAGTACAAAATATACCAAATTTGGATCCAAATTACAAGCAATCAACTGAATCACAAAACTTAACACTCATTCAAGGTGAAAAATCGACATCACATTGGGATAAATTCCACACTTATTAAGGGATAAATCTACAGATAATTAAATGTGTAAAAACTCCATGAATGGAGAAACACATATAGAAAAATAAAATAAAATCTAAATATATTAAATCAAACAATTCCCCACCCCATTCCCAAGAAAATTATGATGTGGAGAGGGTTTAAGAGGGGAGAAGAAGAAGAGAGGCGGAGACCATTATAAGTACAGTGCTTTAAAACTTAAATACTCCCTGTAATACAATAAAAATGACATAATTTCTATTTTCGTCAGTGATATGAATCTCCTTGGGAAAATTCTGGATTGCAAAATTTTAGATCCTTAACTAAATGAGTCGCAAACCCTAATTTAGTTGTAAAATTGATCACAATTAACTCTCGGGATTATGAACAATTCGAGATCGATGAATCTAACTAGCCCGCAGAGTTAGGTCACAAATCGAAGGTAGTGATTCTTAATTAGCATGCAGGATTAAGTAACAATGAAGATAGTTCGCAAGCTCCGATAAATATCTCAAAATTATGAATATATGATTGATAAAAGAGTTGTAAAATTCGTCCACAGGCCTCCCCTATTTATAGGGTATAATTCGGCTAGTTCAAATAGAAACTTGAATGACTTATGGCACATTTAAGACACTAATACCATATCTAACCAAACTACCTAATTTGAACATATATGATGACCATATTCATCCAAGTAAATCAATCCAAATATTGGATGAACTCTTGAATGAATCTACCTTATCTAAACTTACCAAAACTAATCTAATCAGAACTAAATTCCCTAAATTAGAATATTTCAAAATTAATGCTAAATATCATCACACTACCTCATTAAAAAAATTCAATGGGATTTAGTGTTAATCTTCTAAAAATACTAAACTAAGAAAAATATAATAAATGATAATTTTGACATTGTATCATTCCCTCCGTGGTCGAAAAGTTTCTTCCTCGAAACATGAACGATCTTAAAAAATAAATGAAGATAAACGTCCCACGCCATCCCTGCGAAGTCCTGATAATAAACGATGATTGGACCCTGACTAGGCAGTGACTGAGATGCTGATGTGGCAAAAACTCTTGAGAAAGAAGCAGCTAACGAGGACAGAGATCATATCGCAATAATTAAAATATCACGATAAATTGGGGTGGCTCACAAGATGAAGAGTTGAAACAAGAGCAAAGCATGTGTGTTACACGCACCTTTAGGTACTCGCTCGTGAATCTCGCTTTCCTTTGTTTTTGCTCGCTCGTGCGTTCCACGCTCCGACCTGTCTCATGTTTTCTTACTCTTCTCCCTTGCTAAATTTCTCTTCTGCGCTGGAACTGGGATTAGAACGGCGGAGATAATGGCAGCAGTTCTTGTTGGTTTTGGTTGCTCACGACTCAGAAGAAATACGGCGGGAACGGACTATGAGGATTTCGGATTACGACGGCTTCAACGGAGGTGGATTTGAGCTGCAATTGACGGAGAGAAGAATGATGACAGTTCTAATCTGCGGAGGTCAAAGAGCAGACTTGGTGCTGAAGGCTGTTGGTCGGAGACGAAGAAGAATAACGGTGGTGCAGTGGCGGGTTCGTCGGATATGAAGTTGAGCGGCGGCGATATTTCCTGGCCTATTCCGGTTTCTATTTTTTCAAAATAATAATACGAATATGATGGTCGCAGAAACTTTCTCTTTCTTCTGATACCGACTGATATGAATGTCCTTGTGAAGACTCTAGATTGCGGAATTTTAGATATTTAACTAAGCTAGGAATTTCGTAAATCTTAGTATAGCCGCATAATTGATCACAATTAACCCTCAGGATTATGAACAATTCGAGATATATGAAGCTAACTAGCCCGCATGGTTTGTTCACAAATCGAATGTATTGATACTTAATTAACCCGCAGGATTAAGCAAGATTGAAGATAGCTTGCAAGCTCAGAGAACTATCTCAAAATTCTGAATATATTATAGATAAAAAGGTTGTAAAATTCGTCCAAAGTCCCCCCTATTTATAGGGTATAATTGAGGCAGTACAAATAGAAACTGGAATGACTTATGGCAGGTTTAAGACACTAAAATCATATCTAACTGAACTATCTAATTTAAATATAAGTGATGATCATATTCATCTAAGTAAATTAATCCAAATATTGGATGGATTCTTGAATGAATCTACCTGATCTAAACTTACCAAATCTAATCTAATCCGAACTAAATCTCCTAAATTAGAATATTTTAAAATTAATGCTAAATATGAGCACACTACCTTATTAAAAATTCTAACGGGAAAAAAGTATAGTGTTAACCTCCTAAAAATACTAAACTAAGAAAAATATAATAAATGACATTTTTTTTACAATCAGTCTATGCAGAATTGGCATAATATGACTATTACTTATAATGAAAAATAGAGGTGGTGTTAATTTCTCACATCTTCCTCCTTAATTTCAACGACTTTCACACTTATATCATACCATATTAATTTGGCGAAAATATTACGGCAAAAATAATTTCATCATTTCAAATGGGACATGAGGAGTATTATAATTTGTAACGAGACAATGTATGTTTTTTAAACTTAAACTCGTGACAAGTGATGTGTGAATGTAAAATTCAAGATGTACTAGCATATTAATAAATTGAAACACTAAATATAGGACAAAATACTTATATATTATTCAACTTATTTTGATAAAGTATATCGTATTTGCTAAAAATTAACTTTTAAAAGTAAAATGTTCGAGTTAAAGTTTATCACGGTTTAATAATTTATATAAAATGGTCATCTTTTCCTAGAAAGTAAAATGTTCGAGTTAAAAGTTATCACAGTTTCATCATTTGTATGAACGATCATCTTTTCCTTGAAAGTAAAATGTTCGAGTTAAAACTTATCACTATTTCAAAATTTATAAAACGGTTATCTTCCAAAACTATATCTACGTTCTATTATAATAAAGAACTCATGTCTGAAAATTGAAAATATGATTAAATTGTTTAATTGTGGCCTAATAATATTGGAAAATAAATTTTTAGTCCCAACAAAATGTAGCCACTTCTTTATTCTAACATTTTTTAAATGTATTTTATGCCTTGATGCTATAGCCCAAAAAAAATGTAGCCACTTCTTTATACTAACATTTTTGTAATATATTTTTTATGCATTGATGATTTTTCTATTAAATCTGTGTTAGAAAGGTCATATGACCGTCACATGCTAATATCACTAGTGGAGAAATGGGCGATTAAATGCAGTTTTTCATTATCATAGAAGACATTTTTCAGATGTCTTTTTTGATTCCGCCTTTGATCATGCAACGATCAAAGGTGTTTAAAAAATCTTTTTAATTGGGTCCGAATCCGAACCTATATTGTCGATTAAAAAAAAATCAATTTTCGGTAGCCTTGAAACAAAGAAACATAGCAAACAACAATCTCACATCATCTTCAAGAATACATCATCAATCTCAAACGTTTAAATCAAAGTTTAGAAACCTAAAAACTTAAACAAAGCAAAATTTTACAGAGTTAAAATAAAATCAAATCTTACAGACCTAGATTTGTAGAGCTTTCTCGATCTGGTTCAGGTGTTGCGAATGGAGGCGGCGAAGCTTCACAGAGGCAAGGAGGGTGATCAGAGTTACAAGCGGTGGTGTCGGTGGAGGCGAGCGGTGGCATGTCGGAGGGGAAGCTATCGGCAGAAGGTTAAAGAATGAGAAGAAAGAGTCGTCGTTGAATAAGTGGGCAACCGGTGGACATCAGGTGAAGACGAGCGGCCTCTGAGTGGAAGCATGGTGGCGCTAGGTCGGAGTGGAAGCGTAGTGGCTCCAGGTCGGAGGGGAAGCGATTGTGAAGAGGGGGAAGGAAAGAGCCGCTGGTGAAGAAAGGAAAGGAAAAGATGCGCTGCTATGCCTTGTATTTTTCAGAGGATGAAATCCCTAAGTGATTTATAAAAGGGAAAAGTGCAAAAAAATCGTATTAAATTGAGAAAGTGCAAATATAACCCTGTAAAATTTGCAAATGCGAAGTTAACCCTATGTTTTGGTAAAAAGTGCAATTATACCCATTTTACTCGATTCTGGCATTAACTAAAAAAGTCAGCCATTGACCAAATATGAAAAGGCATAAATACCCCTAACCTTAAAAATAAAAAACCTAAAAACCATTTTACCCCACACTTCTTCTTCTTCTTCTTCTTCTTCAACTTCTTCTACTCCGAGACCCCGCCACCGCTCCATCTCTCAGCCGCTGCTGACTCATCTCTACTCTGTCGCTGGCTAGAACCCCCGTCGCCCAAACCCATCTCATTTCTCCAATCAAAACCCATACCTATTTCTCATATCTAAACCCATATCTTACCCGCCTCTGCCCACCACCTCCGCCTAAATCCTAGAACCACCGTGGCCCAAAACCAATTCCATCGCTCCTCACCGTAGTCCAACATCTGCCTAAGCCCTAGAACCCAAAAACAAGCTCCATTTCCCTTCGGCACCACTGCCCCAAATACACCTGCCTCCCCCCAAAAAACCTATTTCCAAAGAAGCCTCATATCTCCTTTTCTCCTATCAAGATGGACCTCACCGAAATGCCCCATCCCTAGCAATTGTCGGTGTGACAAGGGCAGTCGGGCATGAATTTCTTTCTGTTTTGTCTGATCGGAATTTCCCATATCGATCCCTCAAACTCCTCGCCAGCAAACATTGTGCTTGGAAACAAATCGAGTTTGAAAAGAATACTTACACCATTGAGGAATTTACTGAAGATAGCTTCAAGGATGTGGATATAGCCCTCTTCAGGGCTGGCGGTTCTAAAAACAAGAAATTCATACTTGTGGCTGTCGAAAATGGCGCTATTGTTGTCGATAATGGCTATTTTTTTAGGATGGATGGAGGTGTGCCCCTGGTTGTTCCCGAGGTTAATCCGGAGAGCAAAACTAGAAAGAAAGAAAGTTAGGCGTGGAAAGAAAATTAGGGGGAAAATTGTTTTGTTGAAAATTAGAAAGGGCACTAAAGGCTACCCTTTTTGATTTTTTTAATTTTAACAAAAGGGCAAAATGGTCATTTAAGTGATTTTCAACCATATCTGCCGTTGACATCTTGGTAAATGATTTACCAGGTTATTTTTGTACTTTCATATTTTTACAAGGTTATTTCTGCACTTTTCCCCAAAATATAGGGTTAAAACACACTTTTTCCTTTATTTTATATTGTGGGCCAAAAAGACAGTCCATTAAAGGTGATTCTACAATAGTACCTCCTTTAATCAATTTTCTTTAAAGGTGGAACCGCTTCTAATCGATTTAGAACCGCCTTAAAAACGAATCGATGTTTTGGAAGGGTAGTTCTGAATTCATAACTTTATTCTGACTCTAACTAAAAACGGTTTCTCAAAAATCAAATGAACTGATTTTAATTGCTTCTTTAATAGAGGATTTTTCATTAGAGTATGATAGACTTTTGCAGGAGCATTTTAATAATTTTTCCATTTCTCTTTTTCCTATTTCTTTATACAATTGTATTCGATAATTCAAACTTACACCGCTGTGATAACATCACTAGACTTTAGTTGATGAGATAAGATTCTAACTCTATTCCAATCTCTAATTTGATTAGGCCACACCACACCATTAAAATCAGAAAGGGTAAAACCCACAAATTATTGTGGCTGCGTGTATTCATATATATATATATATAGAGTAAAAAAAGGTATACAAGGCATAACATGATATATACAAAACTAATAAGAAAGGTTGTTCATTTCTTATTCCGATTCTAAATCAACTATACCTATTGAAAATATGATTAAATTGTTTAATTGTGACCTAACAATATCGGAAAAGTAATTTTTTGCCCCACAAAGTGTAGTCACTTCTTTACTCTAACATCTTCGAAATGTAATTTTTATGCCTTGATGCTTGTGCTATTATAATCAGCGTTAGAAAATTTCATGTGATTGCCACATGCTAATATCACTAGTGGAGACATGAATGATTAAAGGCAGTTCTACCGAACTACAGAAGGTTTTTTTTCCAGGTGCCTTCTCTGACTCGGTTTAAAATATTGCTTTTAATTGAGTCTGAATTCAGTTCCGAATTCGAAACCCATATCGATGATTAAAAAAAATTCGGTATTTGGCAGTCTTGAAACAAAGAAACACAGCAAATCGTAATCTCACACGATCTTCAATAATACATCATCAATCTCAAACGTTTAAACCAAAGTTTAGAAACCTAAAAACTTTACCTAACCATAAGTTTACAAGTTTAAAAATAAAATCAAAACTTATAGGCCCCAATCTTTTAACTTTCCTTGATCAAGTTCAGGTGTTGCGAATGGAGGCGGCAGAGATTCACGGAGATGAGGAGGGTGATCGGAGTTGCGAGGTTGGCGCCGGTGGAGGTGAGTGGTGGTGCCGGTGGAGGTGAGTGATGGTGCCAGAGTTGAGGTATGTTGGAGGAGAAGCGGGCGACTGGAGGGTGAAGATGGAAAAGAAAGGGCCGCCGCTGAAGAAGTGGGTGATCGGTGGCGATTGGGTGAAGGTGATCAGTGATGATTGGGTGAAGGCGAGCAGTGGTGCCAGAGTAGAGGTATGGTGGCACTAGGTCAGAGGGGAAGCGATCGAGAAGATGGAGAAGGAAAAGAAAAGAGGCGCTGCTATGCTTTGTGTTTTTCACGAGAAAGGAAATATCAAAGTGTGAAAATCCTAAGTGATTTATTTTATGATTAATGATAAAAAAAGTGAAAATTTATAATGAAACCACACTGTGACTGATGTGGCAATAGTAAAAGGACAAATGTATCCCTAATTAGTGGCACATTTTAAGGAAAGTGATTGGTGATTTAGTCTTTTATTAGCATCCACATCAGTCATTATAGGTTTCACTACTCTCTCCATCCCAACTCAAATTGCACATGTATCATTATCATGTTGTTCAAGAAATATGTTTGACCGTTAATATGTTTAACTAAATATAATAACGGTAAATAAAAAGTTAATAATTAGAAACTACTTTTTACCACGAATTCAAATATATCACATACGTTTATATTGTTACTCATATATCTATTCAAAAATACCGTCAGATTTTGATAGAGAATAGTGTCCAAAAACCAATTGTGCAATTTGAGATGAGACAGGGGAGGGTGAATTTTTACTCTCCCTACCATCACTCTTATTTTATATAGTGGACCTTATAAACAGTCCATCAAAGGCAGTTCTACAATAGAACCGCCTTTAATCGATCTTCACTAGGAGGGAACCGTCTTTATCGATTTAGAACCCCCTTTAAAATGAAAGGGTATTTTGGGAGGCTAGTTCCGAATTCAGAACTTAACTCAGACTCTAACTAAAGTCGGTTTCTCAAAAATCTAAAGAACTGCTTTTGATTGTTGTTAAAGAGGGTTTTTCGCTAGTGTGCAATCGACTTTTGCAAGAGCGTTTTAATAATTTTTCCATTTCTCCTCTTTCCTATTTCCTTATACAATTATGTTCGATAAATTCAAACTTGCCCCATAGTAATAACATCACCAGACTTTAATCCATGAGATAAGATTTTAACTCTATTCCAATCTCTGATTTGACTAGGCCACACCAGTGCCATTGATTTGAATCTAATGGAGAACCCCGCAAACATATTGTTGGACACCGGTCGCCATGCCGCGCACCATGCATGATGATTCTGAGTGGGAATAATAGAGCTTGTGTATTTCAACGATATTCACCAACTAACAACTTTCAACCATATCTCCAACATCAGATTTGGTTTTAGTGCTTGTCGAATGATCATTTTTAACATCTCACTCTACTTTTCTCTTGTCAGATTTTTCAATCATTCAATCTGGATGTACGATTATTCGTGGCATTACAGAAAGTAAATTCCGTGTACCACCTTCCTTAAGAATATTAGACCGATCACAATTATAGTACTCCCTCTGTCCCTGCAGGGTTGCCCCTGACCGTATATTTGAATAGATGTATGAATAATAATATATACATATGTGATATTGTTCAATTCATCACAACACGTAGTTTCTGAAAAGTAACTTTTTATTTGCCGTTATTATACGTAGGTAAAGATATTAAAGGCCGAACATATTTCTTGAACTGCGTAATAATGATTGTTGTGTTATTTAAGTTGGGACAGAGGGAGTATGTATTTTATTTAAGTTGAAATGAGTACTTATTAAAAATAATAGAATGTATTAAATTATGTTATATATACTCCTTTTGTCCCAAGATTGTGTCTCCAATGATCATGTTTAACCGTTAATATCTCCAGTTACGTATAATAATTTTGAATAGAAAATTAAAATTTTAAAATATATATGTAGAGATAAATCTAACAAGATTTTACATGATATTTTTGTTATGTACATATTAATTTCTATCTAGGGTCAAATTAAATTTGACTTTGAAAAAGTAATTGTGTCATTAATCTCGGGACATAGGGAGTAGTAGAGTAGAAACGAATAAAATAGAGGCCGTAAAGTGAATAAAATAATAGAATATGAAATAGTGTTTGATGGACCTAAGTAAGTAGAAAGAAGATTAAAATATGAATAAAATTTAAATTAAATAAAGAAAAAAAATAAGTGAGATTCTGATATGAACATACTAAAAATAAGTAGCTATACTCCCTTCATTTCACTATGTTTAGTGTTGTAGATTTAGGTGTTGTTTTATTTTTAAATGTTGAAATATAAAAAGAGAATTAAGGGAAACGAGTAAAAAAAATTAATAAGTGATTGAGAATGATTTACTTTTTTTTACCTTAAAGGAAAATGAGACAATTTTAGAAAGACATACAAAGTGTGTTAAACTTATGAAAAGAAAGGGAGTATTTTACTATGGGTCCGAGGATATTTTCATTTCAGGATTCAGCACAAAAGGACTCTTTATTCTGCATAATGGCACATTGTACTTTTATATACTATCTTTATTTTAACAATAAAACATAACCTTTTAATCTTACCTAATTGTAGAATCTAAGAGCAAAGTCCAACATATTTATTTGTAATGAAGGTTTTAGTTGATTCTGAAAATTTTATATCATTTGTATATTCTAACAAAACACATTTAATGGAATATAACACATTTCTCCCACAAAAAGTAAGGTAAGGTGGTTGAAAAATGGAGATGCTAATGCATATTTCTTCCATAAGTTACTGAGTGAGAAACACTCAAGGTTAGGCATCTTTAAAATTAGAGATGAAAACCAACAGTGGATCGCAGGACAACCACAAATTGTTGAAGCGACTGTATGCTTCTTTCAATCACTTTTGATTGATGAAAACTTAGATTCAACTGGATATGAGGCTGTCTTCCTTCTTCAAGCAATTGAGCCATCTATCTCTGATTCTGAAAATGAGAGAATGATGTCCCCAATTACACTTGAAGAAACCAAGAAAGTTGTCTTCCAACTCAGTTCTGCAGCAGCTCCGGTTCCGGATGGAAATCCAGGATCTTTCTATAGAACATATTGGGAGGTCATAGGCATAGATATTTGGAAAGCAATCCTGGAATTTCAGGTTGGAGTTCCAATCCCAAAGGTTGTAGGTAGCACCTTATAGCCTTAACTCCTAAGGTTAAAACCCCTTCATCTTTCTCTGAGTTTAGACCCATTAGCCTTTCTAATTTCATTAACAAATTAATGGCTAAAATCTTGGTGGATAGAATAAAACAGGTCATAAGCTCTATAATATCCGAGGAACAATCAGCGTTTTTGTCTGATAGAGACATAGCCGAAAATATTCTACTAATGAAAGAAGCCATGATGTTGTCGGATAAATAGAATGAGATTCTAAATCTAATCTTGAAATTAGAGATGATGAAAGATTTTGATAGGGTTTCTTGGTCGATACTTAACACTCTGCTTCTAAGATTAGGATTCCATGGTCACATGGTTAAACTCATAATGAATAATTTAAATGTGTCTTGGTTCTCAATGATCATAAATGGCGTATCTCATGGTTTCTTCAAACCATCGAAAAGACTCAAACAAGGTGATCGTTTATCACCTTTTCTCTTTAATATCCTAACTTAATTGCTCACGAGAAACATAAAGATTCAGTTTCAGTCAGGAAATCTGAAATATTTCAAAACCCCCCAGCGTTTTATCAATTTGACACAACTTTCCTTTGCGGACGACTCAGTGCTGTTTATCAAAGGCACTAAACAAACTCATACCAACCTAAGGTTGTTCTTGAAAATCTATCAAAGGGGTACATGATAAAAAATAAATTTTGCAAAGAGCTCTTATTATGCGGGCACACTCGGTAGTGTCAAAACTGATCAAATAAAATGCATAACAGGCATATCTAGAGGAGTAACTCCATTTTCCTATCTGGAGTCACCATTTTTAAATGTAGGAAATTGAATTTACACTTTTACCCACTAGTTGATAGGATTAGTGATAGAATTTTCAATTGGAAGAACTGTTGGCTTACAACAGGAGGCAAAATAGTCTTAATTAGGCATGTTTCAACCTCAATTCCGCAGCACATATGGGCAGTTACTGCACCCATATCTCATAATGTAAACAAAATTGAATCCATCTTGAGTAACTTCCTATGGGTCTAACTAATGAGGGAGATTTAAAAAAAATTAGGTTGCCTGGAATACAATATGTTATCCTGCAACTGAGAACAGATTAAGAATTAGGAAATTATCGACCATCATTGATTCATTTTCCACCAAAATTTGGTGAAAAATACAAGAAGTTAAGTCCCTTTAGTCTAAGTTTATGTTGGCAACTCCTAAGGGCCTTAGAATATCGAAAAAGTGGAAAAGATACAAGAAAGTGATGATTACAACTAAGGAGAACTCCCGAATTATAGCAGGTGAAGGGAAATTCAGTTTTTGGATATCGAACTGGAGTGGTAACAGACCATTAATTTATTTTTGACATGATATTGACCCCCCAATTCTTCTTTTTGCAGGTTAAGCAATTTTATAGTGCTCAGGATCATTTCAACTCTTATTTCAAAAAATATATTCCCTTGTCATATCATGCATACCCTGGGAATGGAGCTTCTTATTTATGAAAACGGGGATACCATGGTGTGGAAACCAGAAGTTACAGGCCAATTCACCATAAAATTGGTGTATCAAACTCTCAGACCTAAGAAGACTAATGTACCTTCGATTTGCAAAGTTTGGAACACAATCGTACCCTAAAAAGTATCCGTCTTTCACTTGGAAATTATTGAACAACAGGTTGTCATTTGTTGATGTACTTACAATGTTTGGTTTTTCATTAGATTCGAAATGCATTCACTGTTCGGCATCCGATAGTTTTGTATCATTATTTTTAACTCTTGCATTTTCTCCTCAGCAATCTGGGACAATTTTCATTTTATCTTTCACATTCCTTTGATGAATTTTCAATCAATATTTGATAAATTGTCCTTCTATTGGAATATGAGATGCAAGTCTAAGCTTAGGGCTTCTTTACTTACTAATCTTCCTATGGTTATTTGTTGGGAGATTTGGAAATGTAGAAACAAGATGATCTATGAAAATACATGCATCACATCACAGGCATTGATGAAAATTATAGTTGATCAGAATTTCTTGATGTACTTTGCTTCTAACAAGCTTTACATGAGTGAAGGATAACCTCAATTTTGTCATTAATGGTCTGATTCCGTTGGTAAGGAAAATGAGACCCAAGAAACCATCCATTTTCAAATGGAAGCCACCTGAGAGTAGGTTCAAAATAAATTGTGATGCAGCTTTTAAAACTTATAGAGCAGGTGTTGGTTGTATCATGAGAGATGAAAATGGCTCACTTAAACACCTGATCTCGCGACCATGCACTGCTTCGAATGTTTTTCATGCTGAACTTTTATCTATTTTCGCAAGCCTCCATTGGGCAGCGAAAACACATATCAAATGCACAATTGAATCGGATTGTCTGTCGGTCGTTTGGATGTTCAACAATCAAGGAAAAGAACCATGGTAACACACAATTGATGAGAAGAATCCAAGACCTTGCACAAGAAGTTAATGCCACAATCACCCATACTCCAAGAGAGGCAAATCAAACCGTTAAAGCCATAAAATAATTAAAGATTTATGATGATTGATCTAACAGTTAGATATTGGTTTAACAGGAAACACTCTCATCAATTGAGTATATATTTTTACTTTAAAAAGTTAAAGTTGAAGTTTAAAATAATACTCAATTCGTCTCATAATTATTGGCATATTTACTTTTTTAAAATCAAATTTGGTAAGTTTTGACACTAAATATCAATTTATATATCTACAATAAAAATATCATGTGAGATATTTTAGATTCATCTTAACGTCTAGTTTTTAAATATCAATTTTTTAAGCGAAATTATTATATGTATTTAGAGATATTGACGGTCAAACATGATCATTGAACATCGTGAAAAAGTAAATAGACCAATAATGACGGAGCGAGTACATAGGAGTTACTGTTTTTCAATTAAAAAATAAAAAGAAAGGGGAGTGATTTCATTTGGTCACACGCAAATCATTGTCTATTCAGGGTGGTCAAAAGGGTAGGGCGGCAGCATAATTAAATTGATTTATTTAAGTTTCTTATTTTTATTTTCCCAAACCCCATAGAAATTATTTATTTTTTAGATGGTGCTATTAATCAGGAATATTGAAGTTATTTTGACTAAACTAAACTCAAATTATCTAAAAATAACATACTTATATTATAATATGCAACTAATTTAATTCTTTACTATACATAATCAATCATAATTTATCTTAACATCGTAATAAGTTTACCATGTATAATCAATAATAATTTGTTAAAATATATAACTTTTTAAGATATAATTACTATCATAAATTATATATATCACTGAAAAAAATTGAAAGAAACACATAATATGAAATAACAAAAAATTCAGATTTTTTAATATATTGATAAAGTCCTTTTGATAGAAATATATATACATATTATTTATTCATTAATTTATACATGACAAAATCTTATTTTATACCGACTAACTGTTAAATGAGGATATTTTGTAATTAGTGAGACTAATAAGGTCATTTGATATTTACTTTTATTTATTGTAATGAGATACATATAATTATGATAGCCTTTTAAAATGAATCTCAACATATAAATAATTATTTTAAAAATAATTTGAATGAAATATTATAAAATTAATTAAATTTTATTGTATTCAATTTTAACGATTTCTAACTATCTCATATAGTTTTTCTTAGATGACTAAACTTTAAAATTTTAAATAAAATTCTTTGTTTTCAATTTAAATGTAAGACACAACATATACAAAAAACTTAATCCTAATATTTTAATTAATAATATCGCGTAACGTGCGATAGTACTCCACTAGTTTTTAATAAAAGTTATTACTGATGGTTCAGGAATTCAACCTTTTGTATTCATATGAAAGGCTTGAATGCTTACACAGTTTGATACGGGATAATCCCAATTACAAAGGAGTAGCATATGTAAAATTAAATAAAAGGTTAATTGTACGATGGCTCTGGAGGATTTGTCCCTACTGGTCAATCTCTGAATGGTCCTTACTTCCTTAGTGCTTCTGAAGGCCCCGGTTTGTCAATCTGTCCCGTCATACTAAAAGGTGAAGAAAATTACCTTGAATGGTCTGCCACAATTTGTTGCTCTATGCTTGCCAAGAAGAAGATTGGTTTCATTGATGAAATCATTACCAAACCTCCATATAAGCACCCTGATGCAGTTGATTAGTATGGAGTTAATGCTATCCTTGTATATTGGATCTTACAGGCTCTAGATCCACCATTGCGTTAATTTTTTTTAATGATTAGCAATTTCATAATTTTCTTCTCAAGTTAGACATTCTTGATCATCATGTTCCAACTTGAGGGAGGGTGTTAAGGAAATAGAAACTCTTTTCTTGTAAGAAAGGTTATAAATGCTAGTTACCTTATATAATTACGTTTCCTTGTAGGTTACATTATAAATGGTAATTTCCTTATAAACTTTGGAATCCTATTCCTGGTAGATTTTGGTTTGTTGTAACCCTATATATTGTAACTCTCATCATTGATGAGGTGGCCATTGATATGATATCAATACAGCTTAATAAAGTATTTAAATATATTATCAAAGTATAATTTTTAAAATTGTAAATAGAATACCATATTTTCTGTCATATTTAAATAATTGTATTTTCAACATCCATTTCACTAAAATATTGGATGAGACCTTACCCAAATCTTTGTACAACATTATAATCCAACAATAAAATTATAAATTGAGATTTTTTAAGCTTGGTCAACGGGTAACCTTCTCCATATTTTATATTTTTAATAATACATAAATTAAAATGATGATTAAACATGTTTAGAAAAATGATAAATGATACTCTCTTCATCCCACGACTAGTGGCCTATTTAATTTTTTACGGTATTCAATTCAATGATCACTTTTGACCTTCAATATCTATTGCTACATATAATAATTCTGCATGAAAAAATAATATTTAGAAAATAGACGTTAACATGAATTTAACAATATGTCACATGACAACTTTTTCGTAAATATATTAATTTATATTTATAATCAAAATTTATCAAGTTTATTTATTATTATTATTTTAAAAGTAAATATGTCAAACTAAGGAGACTGGGGTGTAGTTGTGAACCTTTATATAAATTGGTCCGTATATTAATAATGTTTCACTATCCCATCAACTTTACAGGCCATTAATATAATCGATTACCCTTCTAGTGGGGTGGTTAAGAGTACAATGATGTCTCGAGATTAAGGTTCATGTTTTTTATTAAAATTTTATAGAAATGAAAAGGACAATCAAATGTTTTGTATTGTGTAAATGTGAAAGGACCTTCCAACCAAAAAAGAAAAAGGGAAAAATACAGCCCCCTCAAGAAGTGGGAGTGGTCATCAACACTGCCAAGAGACAAAACACATGGCCATATAATTTCATACTCTCTCCGTTTTTCAATTTATGGTATCATAGGTTTAAGTGCTTAGATTTAGGTGAAGAAAATGAATGAATGAAAGTAAATGTAAAAAGTAAAAAATAGAATGAGTGGATGAAATTGAAAAAATCTTTCAAAAATGGAAAGAGTACCAAATAAAAGAAAACATTCATTTGTATATAATAAGTGTGTCATAAATAACAAAACAGAGGGAGTATAGTAGTTTCGTAAATTAATAATTAGGTTTAAATCCATTTCGTTGCGATTCCTTGTCTTCTTTGAAATGCATTATTTAAGGATCACCTACTATGAAAACACGTTAATTTTACATCGGTTTGTATGTCGTAGAAAATAAAGCAGTATTTCGAGAAATTAGGCCTCATTTTTACTCTTTACTGTATTTTAAATTAATTCATTTCAATTGAATCTATTTTTTTTATTGTAATTCAATTTATTTCATTTAATATTTTACTGAAGTCAAGTGTCAAATTTTGATATAAATACTTCCTTCATCTCAATTAAAGGTTATTATTTTTATATTAGTTATTTAAATCATGTTTGATCACGAATAATTTTGGTTATGAAGGTCATGAACTATTTTAAATGCATTACTTTTACTTATTTTATACATTTCGGATCCACTGAACAATCATTTTAATCTAATAAAGATATTTATAAAATCATCAATTTACCAATTTGATATTCAAGATTTATTTATTTTGTAAATGATTATTTAAGAAGGAAAATAAATTCAAATCCTTTTTTTAAATGACAAGACTCAAGAGCAATAGCGGATGAGTTTGTCTCCTGCGAGACCGTCTCGTGGTGAGACCAAAGTGAAAATAGGCAAATGGCAAATCAAATTCAGGGAAAAAAATCTGAAATATTATGGACTCGGGGTCTATAATGAAAACAACAAAAAATAGGGACCAAACACCAAC
>JAULKJ010335729.1:0-18526 GCA_032355405.1 Rubia balearica | reverse complement strand
AGTAAAAGTGTTGAATAGGTTATATGTTCAATGATAGATAGAAGGCTTGGAAGTATAAGTCAATTGCCCCCAAGATCTCTTAATTTGTGTTTAACATCGTTTTCTTGATTGTTTCTTAATTAGTAGATTTGTATGGTTTGTTAGTTTGACTCGTCTTTAATTTGATAGCTTGGAAAAACCAACCCCAAAACCCCTTTTTATGTGCTTTCATATTTATGCATATATCTATATCTAGCGTATTATTTACCATTATATGAGCAAACACTTAGTATTATCCCTTGTCTCTGTGGATGACCCTGACTTGCCATTATCTACTTAGTTGTAGTTAAAATCCCTTTAGTGCTTAAAAATAGTATCTTTGAGAGGTACGGCGATGACCTCCCATTGTACTCCTAGTAGTTTTAGCCATCTCCACCATAACAACAATCAACTTAAGAAAATAGATCGATTACTTAAAATAAGGCCATTCCTTGTAGGACCACGAGGTATCGTCTGCCATCCCTACCTCTAAGAACAAGCCAATAAACCATTACGGTTTTAGTATACTTAGCAATCAACTTATTATATTTTAACCATTTCCACCATAATAGCTATCATCTCATTATACATTTAAGTAGCTTGATCTGGTAGTTAAAATATAGTAAGATCATACCTGGAAGGTCCATGAGGTGTCATCTTCCATCCTCATCTTTAAGAAAAAAACACAAACCATTAAGGTTTTATCATACTTAGCCTAGACCACACAAATGCAAAGGAATCCAGATTAACAAAGTCTAAGTATGAAATTATTTAACATCAATGTCATAAAATAAAAGGAGAATTAAACATTAAAAACCTTTAAAATATAAAAGTACAAGGGCCATAAGTTCCAACCTCAACAGTAGATATCATACTACCCCCTATTGAGTCACAAATTTCACAAGATAGTTCACCCCAAAACCTACCACTAAAATCAACCAATCATCCACTAGGAAACTCCTCATCTCCATCGACCCCCCCGGGTGGCCAAAGCCTTCAGCTCTTGGCAAAGAGCCAAGATCAGAGCATCTTTCACATCGCAAAGATGTGTAACCCCTTCACCTCCATCTCTAGACTAGCCACCTTGAGTGGAACATCAACAAGCCCTTCATCACCACTAGATTTTCATTTAGAACCATTTCCCACATTATGATTGCCTAAAGCATCCACGCCTTGATTAGGAAGCAGGATCTCCCCCAAACCTAGAGACTCAACAACTGCAAAAGAAACAAAAAATTAAAATGTAAATTATATTTTCCTATAAAATTTAAATTACATACCTTCTCGGCCATCCATCTTTCCAACCACCAGTGCATGATCATGTATTTGGCTAAAAGGCCCGGTGAGGCACCCCACACTAGCTCTCGATCTAGGGGTACTTTGTCATTCCAAAGGGACATCATATTAGAACCATGTAGACCAATAAACACATGGTTGTCCTCCCACCTCCCAAACTCATCAGGAACACCTAGCCCAATGTCATTAGTTGACCTCGTAAGCCTAAAAGTCATCCAGGGCTTAGTTGAACTCACCTGGACTAGGTCACAGTAAGCATAAAGCATCCTCAAGCTAAAATCAACCTCGACATCATGACATACACACTTAAAACCAAGTAATATTATGACTCCCCGTGGGTGCAACTAGGAAAGAATGATCCCATAAGACCCTAAAACACATAAGAAATAATCTGGAATAGGAAGGGACATACCATATTCCATTTGATACTCATACACACTTAACATTTTGGACGGTGGCCTCATTGCAATGTCATAAATTCAGGGAATTACCACCTCACAACTAGATAAATGATCTGTACCGAAAAACATGCGTTAAGCAATGCATTTAGCACATTTGTTATTATGTTTTTTTGGTTGATTTCTAGGTTTAGTCGGGGCTACATTACAATGGGTTTAGATATCCATGGTTGGTTTTCTTGTTCAAATCCTTAGTTTTGTAAACTTATTAGACCTAATGGACACTATATCCTCAAGAGCATGTAGATTCCATTTTTTGAGCTTATTGGTAAGTTCCCCATGAGCACTTAAACATAGATTTCAGAAGTCCATCCGTAAGGGTGGTAGTAGAGAGTAGAAGGCCATTTGCAAGAACAGTAGTGGACCAAAGGCCACAAATAAAATTGTAGCAGTAGATAAGATCATGCCAACGGGAGAAAGGAGTCAAGGATCGATAAAGAAATAATTGGCACGGCTGTGTAATACTACACGGGTCATGCCAAGAAGCTTTGGCATGGGCCGTATGGAGCAGCATAGCCCGTGCTTTGCAAGAAAACTTCATATTGCTAAGTATGGGCATCGTACAAAACCAAATATAATATGAGGAGACTAGCCATGAAGATTTGCACACCTACGCCATCATTTTCCCAAAAATTAACTCCCAATCATCAGCTCGCAATGTTCTACATGGCCTGTGTCATTCAAAAGGTGAAATTGAACTTCCAGCCGGTGGCCCGCAAGGATATACATAGCCCATATCTTTCAACCATTCATAAAGTTCCCCCATCCGATAGCCACGGAGTAATGCACGGCTGTGTGCTCATAAAGGTCAAAGACCAGCACCCAGCCGGTGACCTGTGTTATTTTACACAGGCTGTGTCACAAGGGTCATGTGCTATAGCACGACCCGTGCCAGATGGCTGCTAAGCTTTAGGTTGCCCATTTTGGGCCTCTTTTAAGGCCCAATTCTCACTACTATATATATAAGCCTATGTCTACTAGGGTTTAAGTTTTGCTAGTCTTAGTTTTCATTTTTCTAATTTTTCTAAGAGTAGGTAGAGAGAGAAAGAGACTAATCCCTCTCTCTTAGTTTATTTTCTCCTTATTTTGACCAAGGGAAATGAATCCATTAGATTCAATGCTTAGGGAGTAGTGATTTATCTTGGAGATTTATATTTTTATTCATGACTTGGTAGTTATTTTGTGAGATTCTAAGATCTTCATATCCTATAATGCTTGTGAATATTGTGTTGACATATGCCTTGCGTTCTTTTAAATGCATGATTGATATACTATATCGGCATACACCTTAGTCTAATTTCATTGTATGGTGCACTATTGTTGTCCCATAAGTGTGTTGGCTAGGGTAATATAGGGATTGAGAAGTCTGTGACCGTGTGACTGTATGCATGTGGGTCGTGAGCACCGCTGCGATGATCATATGCCAGTTAGACTGGCTACTCGCTGGTGAATAACTGGACAGTTTCCCAATAAAAGCATGTTATAGTATTAGCAACTAGGGTTGGCATAATTCGATTCTTGTCATCATAACCCTAGAGTGACCACAAGGTGCCAATATGTTTTCCTCGATAGTCCTAGGGAGAAACGTTTATAGTGGAGTGCCCGTGACGTAATTCTTTACTGGAAATGAATAGAACTGCACAATGGCGGTGCCATTGTTACACTTCCCTAATTACGGAGGCAGTGTCAGTAGAAGAAAACTAGAGCCCCCTTTTGTGATAGATAGGGGGAAGTATTGAATATCGATCACACTATGTGACATAAGTATTAGGATAGGTTTATACATCTTGTACTTGAATTAATCTAGGATCGAAATATACTATTGGTCATGTAATGCAAATATCCCCAAGTGCTAGTTTTATATAGTTTACAATCTTGTCTTTGCATGATTGTAGTTGTTGGATAACACCCCCCAAAACCTTGTTTTGTGACATTAGCTATTCCTAACACGTGATCGGATTGACAGCCCGATTGCAGCTTTGTGTAGTTAACCTTTAAAGTCCTAGCATCCCTTTGGACGACCCCAGACTTGTCACTATCTACCTTTTGGTAGTTTAGTAGTAAGAACGCTATCAACAATATACATATTTATCTTTGATCTTCCCAGCGCTCTGCTGGTCAAAATTACATCTCTCATAAAAAAGGTTGATAGTTTTTTATGACCCCACGGAGTGCAGATCAAATTTTGGCACCACTGGCGGGGATACTAATTTAAAGATTTAATTGTTAACTTGCATAGTTTGTTGGTAGAGTAATTAATATTATTTTTGGCAGTTTTAGTTGGTTTTTGTTGTTGAGCCTTTGTGATAGCTAGTCTGGTTACTCCTAATATGTTTTCTAGTGTTTGTTTTTGGTTTGATAGTGTCTAGTTTCTGGTTTATGGTACATACCCGTACCACAAACTTAGGAACTTTACACTACCTACTGGATAATGCAGGTTGTCGGAGAAGGAGAAGGAGGTGAGCTAGGGAAGAGGTTCTACAAGGTCCAACTGTAGTAGTTGAGAAAACTGTAGAGATGGTGGAGGACAATCGTACACTTAGGGAGTTGATGGATCTGAACTTGGAGAATCAAACCCTATGCATTATCTTCCCACCTTTTCCACCGAGTGTGACTTGTGAGTTGAATAGCAGAATGATCCAATACCTACCTATCTTACATGGGATGGCCTGTGAAGAAGAAGAACCTGTCAGAGTTTCACCTAGTATGCACCAATATGAAGCCACCATGAGTTTCAGAAGAAGATTAAAACCAAAGATCCTTCCTTTATTATTGGGGGATGCAACTAAGGATTGGTTAATTTATCTTCCGCCGGGGTGCATCACTTCTTGGATGGACATGAAGCGGAGGTTCCTTGAAAAGTACTTTCCGGCTTCCAAATCTGTGAGTCTAAAGAAGCATTTTCCAAAATTTTGTAAATGGCGAACGAGTCCCTTTATGAGTATTGGGAGAGTTTTAAGAGACTGTTGGCGAGTTTCCCTAACCATCCGTTCAAAGAAAGTGATTTGGTGTACTATTTCTTCGAGGGCCTTTATGACGAGGATATAAGAATGTTCAATTGGGCGTGCAATGGCTCCATAGCCAACAAGAGCCCAAGTATACGATGGAATTATTTAAAGAAATAGCCAATAGTAAAATATAATTTGGCACCCGATCCCGTGTGAAGATATTAGATGAGCCAGCTAACTCTCTTATGTTGGAAGAGCAAGTTCAAGCACTTGCCTCGATGATGAAAGAGTTCATGAATGAGAGAGATCAACAAGTTAAGGTGATTAGCATTTGTAGTCTTGATCATCCTATCGATACATGTCTGCAAGTGGTTGAAGACTTTGGACTTTAATGGTGGAATTAGGCAATTTAATAAGGAGCAACAACAAGGTTTTCGGGGAACCAAGGCAGAGATAGACAGGACCCCTACCCAAATTCCTTCAATCCTTGATACCACAACCACTTAACTTCCAGTGGCGTGAGAAAAATCAAGGGTACAATCGAGGTGGACAACCTCAACCCTACCCAAGGGGAGAAGGGTTTTTCAACGGCAATGTCATTTTGTACAAGTTGGACCAAGAGAACATCCTTGATCCAATAGCTCAATTGGCAAAGAAGATCGATATGTTCGCGGAGTGGACAAGGAGAGAGATAGAGGAGCTTGGCACTAGAGCCTTTTCAAGTATCAAGAACCTCGAAGTCCAAATTGGTCAACTTGCCACTTCAGTGAGCTGACTTGGGTTTAGGGAATCCGGAAAGTTAACAACCCGAGGTTAATCCACGGAATGTGAGTGATTTGAAGTTGAGAAGCGGGAAGGAGATTGTGTAATAAGATGACTTGTGGAAGGCAACAAGGACAACTTTGAAGAACAAGAGATGGTTGTTAAAGAGGAACCCTCCAAGGAGCTCCCCACCATCGAGGCAAGAGTGTTCCCTCCACTGCCTTCTCGTAGTGCACTACAGGGAATGCCAAAAGTGGCAACCAATGAAGAAAATATTCGCAAAGTTTTTGAGTATGTTGAGGTTAGCATTCCGGTCCTTGATGAGATTGAGCAAGTTCCCTCTTATGCTAAAATTTTGAAAAATGCATGCACTAAAAGAAGGACTTAACCAACTAAGAAAGTAGGTCAATTTAAAATAGGAGTGTCCACTTTAACTCATAAGCACATACCTAAAAAGTGTGATGACCCCAGAATGTTTTCGATCCCTATTTCCTTAGGTGGTAAATTGGTGAAAAATGCTTTGATTAATTTGGGTGCATCTATCAATGTGATTCCTTTTAGTATTTATGAGAACCTTGACATAAGTGAGCTTAGAGACACTAGGGTTATTGTTCAACTAGTGGATCGCTCCCAAGCTAGCCCTAGAGGAATAGTTAAGGATGTTATGGTTAGGGTAGGCAATTTGGTGTTTCTGGTGGACTTTAATGTCCTTGATGTAGTGCACGATGGTGGTGCATCCCCAATTTTATTGGGGAGACCTTTCCTAAAAACAACAAGGACTAAAATAGATGTTCATTTCGGAACACTAACCCTAGAGGATGATGTTGATAAGGTCAGATTTAATATCTATAAATCTAAGCATAGTTCACCTATTTCCTCTCTTATGTGCAATGACATATCTCTATGTGATGAACTTGATCTGGCTCTTGCATGACTAATGCTCATGAATTCCTAGATGAGTTCCTTGATAATGTTGATGAGATTGATAAGATGAATCATGTCTTTAGCTTTAATTGTAATAACCATGTTGATGATACATATGCTATGCATGAGTTTAGTGATGACCTTTCGATTGTGGATTTTTTTTTCTATGCTGACTAACTTGCAGCGGTCGATGAAGAATGGCGAGGATGACAATAAATATACGGTGTTTTTCCTTGCTTTGCTTTGATATTTTTGGTAGTTATATTTTGCATGTTTTTGTGTGAGAAAGGATTTTGTGTGAAACTCTAGCTGATTGTTGAGTCTAAGATCGAGTCTCGTGTTTATGGTTAGAAGAAAATAGGTTTTATGTGAAAAATGTATGGAAAATGAAGATGTTGGGGATGCACGGGTCATGCAGTACAACACAGCTCGTGTAAGTTGATACGACACGAGGCTATCATGTGGCAAGACATGTGCCATTGCCTCGTGCTAGTTTGTAGAAAGCGCAAAAGTGCAGATTTTCATAACTAAATTTTTTTGGTCAAACAAGCATTTTTAGCCCATTAATTCCGCAGGTCTTTTACTCCCTAAGCTTGTAGATGTTAATGGTACTGCACTAAAACATCAACACATTCCTTGTGCATTAATTGAGTGAACATTTTGTCCCCAAAGTTTCTATTTTTGCTTAGACCAATATTATTCCCTTTTTACCTCTCTCCTAAATAATTTATTTTTGGTGATCCTTGATTCCCTGAATTAAATTTTAGAGTACCTTCTCTTATCCATAAAGGACATTTCCACTACTAGAACTTCAAAAACACTTAATCTCACTTCATATTAGGAGAACTCAAAAATTTGGGCATTTTTCTCTCAAGGGAGAGCACATTTTACCTCTACTTGTGTGGATTTTCAGCTCTTAGCCTCAAATTTTGGGCAAATATTTGAACGTTGTGTTTACTTGACTTCTTTATCATGATTTTGTTATGAGGGGAAGCATGCATATCAAAATTTGGAGATGTTTTAGGAAAGTATGTGGGTTATATGAATGTTTTTTGTGTTGAATTAAGTGTGGGGGAAGTGTATAATATTTATGTTGAGATGATATGAGTTACCACGTGTTGGTTGTTTAGGAAGAAGGATTCTTGATTGAATGGCCTTTGTGTTGAAATGATACGATTTGCATTGTGTTGGTTTTTTAGGAAGAATTCTTGTTGAAGGATCTTTTATGCATATACTTGTGTTATCTTTCCATTACCATCTTCTTCTTCTTGCGATAGAATGGCTCCAAAGAGGAGTGGACTGAAGAAAGGAACAACTTCCCGGGGTGAGAAAAGGAAGAAGTCGGCTAAAGTTGGAAGACAAGAGCCGAAGACTTCCCTTCTCCCTAACCTTGCCTTTGTGGCTACTGAGTTCATGGGGTTGGCCAACATTTCTGGGAGTGCGGCTCAGAGGTAGAGGTACCTAATAGTCCGAAGAGAACCATCTTGGAGATGAAGTTTGCATGCAAGAAGACTTTGGGAACACTAGGCCTACTCGAGCCCGTCACCTATTTGCTAAGTCAAATAGGCCTAGAGGGCTTCCTAGAGATGCACTCCAAGACATACATAAGATGGACATTGGAGTTTTTAGCATTCTTAGAGAAATAAATGGACAATGATGGGGGAAGGATCATTCATTTCCACTTGGATAACAAGGAATACACGATGACACATCGGGAGATCGCCTGAGCTTTTGGGTGGAAATATGGGAAGGAAGTTCCAAGAACTTACCAGCAAAGACTACCTTTCTCATTGAGCATGATCCGCCTCTCCTCGAGGTCATAAAATGAACCATGAGAGATCAACTATTAACCCGAGAAGAAGACTTATGACATCAAAGATAAGAAATTTGTATTGTTGCTCCAGTTCCTACTACTAAGATACCTAGAGGGTAGATAGTGGCAAGACCGAGGTCGTCCACGAAGATTCTAGGAATCTAAAGTTAACTACACACAACCGCGACCGGGTCGTCAATCCGATCACTTTTCAGGAATAACTAATGTTGCCAAACTATTTTTGGGGGGTTTTTAGCTAACAATTACGAGCATAAAAAATCACAAAAGAGTAAAACTATTTATCACTAGCACTTGGGGAATATTTGCATAATATGACAGGTAATATGTTTTGATCCTAAATTCAATCACATTCAAGAAATACAAACATATCTTAATGCTTATGACACGTAGTGTGGTTGATGGTCAACATTTCCTCATACCAGTCACGTAGGGTGCACATGCATTCTTCCATCTGCAGCGCCTTCGTAATTAGGGCAACAATGGCCCTGCCATTGTGCAGGTCTGATTCTTCCCCGTGCTATTACGTCTCAGACACTCCACTACAAATGCTTCTCCCCAAGCCTACAGTGGTAAAGGGATAGGCACCTTATCGATGACTCTAAGGTTGTGAATTATGCTAACCCTAGTTTGCTACTAATGTATCTCTTTTCGTAATCCTTGCAGCCAACTTTCTAGCTAAGACTAGTTTACAATCATCGTAACGGTAACTCAGTGACCCACATGCACACACCCATACGGTTCCAGACCTCGCTACCCCTATTACATATAGGTTTCTCTTCCTCAAGAATATCAATAAGTGCGCCAACATGAAAGTAGACTACAGTGTGTGCCAATCTTAGTGTAACAATCACGAAATTGACAAGAATATGAAGAACAAGCACATAGTAATCATAAGCAAAATAAGAAAGGTAGATCTATAGAATCTCCCAAAAAAGTACTAAGTCACGAATACAAATATAAAACCCAAGCTAAATCACTACTCCTTAAGCATTGAATCTAAGTATTTCATTGTATTGAATGCCCTTGGGCATAAACAAGAAGAAAAGAAAATAGAAAGAAGGGCAGTGATGTTTGGCACGATCTGTGCCAGCTGGTTCTGGCACGGCCCATACTGCCGGGCACGATTGTGCTGGGTAGCGGTGACACAGGCTTGCTGGCTGACATGAACCTCCGGTTAGGGCCTTGTCCTCGATCTTTTGAGCACACGCTTGCGTCATTTAGCCCCGGTCGTCGGCTGGGAGTGTTATCTCCACCAGTTGAATGACATAGGCCGTGTGAGTCTTCACGAACCATTGAGCGGGTGCTTGATTTTCACTTCTGAACGGCACGACACATGTGAATTCCTTTGGCCCATTGGTTGGGAGTTGGTTTTTGAGCAAAACAATGGCGCGGTCGTGTGGAATGTCACACTACGTGAGCTGGTCTTGAAATGTTAGAGTTGAAACGACACGGGTCGTGTTAAAGGGCACAGTACGGGTCTATACTTAGCCGCACAGAGGTTGAACTGGCAAGGGTCGTGTTGGAGCAGGCAGCTCGTGCTGATGACCTGCCGTACGGTCGTGTCATCTGGCACGACCCGTGCAAGGGCTCCCTGGCACGACCTAGTCGGTTGGCATGACCTGTGTTGGTTGGTGCGATCGTGCCAACCCTTGGATAATTTGATTTTGACTCCCTTTCTTTTCCACTTTATTTCATCTACTACCACGTTTTGACTCGTGACATTCTTTCTACTACCATCCTTGCGAATAACATTCTAATATCTGCTACCACCCTTGCGGATGGCCTTCTTCAAGATTACACCAAAGTGCTAACGAGAAACATAATAGTAAGCTCACAAAAGAACATCTAAGTGCTCGTGAGGACAAAGTGTCCATTAGATTCAATTAAATCTACAAAACTCAGGATTTAGATAAGATAATCAACAGAGTTCTTATCGGTTGGGTTTGGGTGAGACCCCATCGGTTCGAGTGTAGATTTTTTTTATGTTCGGGTATCGGGTCATGATTGGGTTCGGGTATCATTCGATAATTTTGAAAATTATTATATCGGATCAGGTTTGATTTAGGTTGTTTCAATATCGGATAAATTAGGGTATACATTTTTTTAATCGGGTTCAAATCAAATTTGGTTCTGTTGTTTCAGTTTCAAGTACAATTGGAGTATACATTTTTTGAATCTGGTTCAAGTTAGGTTCAATTTGAGGCAGTTTGGTTTTGGTACTTTTTGGGTACATCCTCTTTCGGGTCGAATTTGATCAGATTCCGAAATATTAAATTCGGACCTTGATCAGATTAATATAGCAAACATGTCATTATTGTGAAAATGAATACTTCTTTTAACATATTACATTTCTATAAAACTTTCTCGATGAACTAATCTCTTATATATATGTACATAGTATATTTTATGTAGTCAATTTTTTTATGTATACTTTCGATATTTTAAAATGAAAAAAAAAAATTTGCTGTGAAAAATATGGTATAAGCATAAGCATAATGCATAGGCATTATCGGTTAAAGATTATATTATGTACTAAGGAAATAGAATAGTTTGTATTTAGATTTTTTTTCTATTTTTTCTATTGATCATAACTCATGAAACTCCTAACTTGCAAGTCATGTTTATAGTTGATTTAATTATATAAGTTATTATTTAAAAACATTAAGTCTATATTTTTAATTTGTGAATATATACATATATATTCACGTTAGGTAGTTTGAAATACATTTAAAAAAACTATATTAAATTTAGATAACAAAACAATTATAAAATATGTTAATAATATTATTATATAAATATTTATTATGATATATCTTTATTGTTATCTTTTCTTAACAATAATTATGTATGCGCGTATATTTATTTAATAAAATTTAAATTGATATAAATTTTTGAAAAAGTTGATTTTATCTAATTCACTCATTGTAAATGTTTTTAAAATGGTATAGTCTCCTATGAACTCACGGTTTTATTTGCAATTTTGAAAACCACTTTAGAAGTTGGGGGAATAAAAAACCCAAGATTTTATATGCAATTTTAAAAAAACCTTTAGCAGATGGGAATAAAAAAATATTGTTGTGGGAAGTTGAACCAGTGACCTCTTTAATTTAAGGATATCATTTCACAACAAATACACTAGTTGTTGTTTAATTTTTTCCCAGAAACAATAAATTCTAATACTTGGAAATGTATAAATTAAATTAGTTCAATTTTTTTAATTTTAAAATATGTTACTAATATTACTACACAAATAATTATTATCAGATATGTTTATTGTTATCTTTCATTAGTAATAATTACATATGTGTGTTTTTTATTTAATCAAATTTTGATTGATAACTTTTTTGAAAAAGTTTATTTTTCTAATTCACTCATTGTAAAAGTTTTATACAAATACATGCTTGTTTTTTTCTTAATTAAGTATAATATTAATATATTACCAATAAATCCCTTAAGAATTAAATTTACTTTACATAAACAATTTTGACCGACTTTCTACAGAAATTAAATATTTTACTAATCGTAAATTATGAATCTTAAAGAATAGATAAAATAACTAATTATATTGATTGAAATTTTTTCTAAAAAATAAATAAAATAACTAATTAATATTAATTTTATCTTGTCAATTTTTTAAATTAATTATAAAGTAATAATTTACAATGTTTTTTATTTAATACATACATTTAAAATATACTGTTAAAGTAATTTCATCTAATTATGATATTTATTACACATCTTAATAACATAATAATAAAAAATAATGTATTTTATTGTTTATAATTGTAATGTTATTGTCAACTCAATATGATCAAGTTAAAATTTAAGATTGTAAAAATTATACACACACTATTCAATTATATTCGGGTTTTGTTCAGTCTGGTTTAACATTAATTTGAATCTCTTCAAATTTGTGTTAACATCGATATCTTTCGAATCGGGTAGTAGTCGGGTATAATCAAGTATCTTTCGGATACGGGTCCTTTCCGAGTCCGGATTCAAGTTTGATTCGGGTGCGGGTCCGTTTCGGGTTTGGGTTCAGATTCAATTCGGGTTTAGGTTTTGTTCGGGTCTGGGTCTCTTCTGGTCTGGAATTTTTAGTTCGGGTTCAGTTTGATCGGGTAGTTTCGATTTCGAGTTATTGACCGGGGTCCACTATTTGGGTGTCATTTTAGTTTTGGTTCAATTATTTAATTTTGGATTTTTGGGTTCGGTTATATTTTTCCAAGTCTAATCCAAACCCCTTTTAATGTAAACCTAACTAAAATTAGCAATCAACTAAATAAAAAATAATAACAAGTGTGTCAAATGCAATGGTTAACACATACTTAAAGGTGCAGATCAGCTTTTGGATAAACCATACGAGCATGGAAAGAAGCCACTTGGCCAAGAGTACCGCAATGGTCCACCCAGCTTTATGGTACGTGCACTGGATCCTATCCATGAGAGTGTTTTGCAATGGAGAGATCTCGCATGCAATGCCCAAATTGGGATGTCCAACTCCTTAGGGCGATAACCCCGAAAGGTAATCTCTACTCCAACATGGTGGAGGGCTTCGTGGTAGAATGCTTAGCCATTGGGAAGAAGAAAGGTGAAAGATACGAATGAGAGGCATGGTCAGACTCTTAGCCCAACACTTAAGACGACTCCATCTTCTTTTGACGTGGCAAACTTGGGTCGTTCGGGGACGAGGTACACTATGGATAAATTAGGAAGGGCTTCGATGATTACTACCACTACCTCAGAGGACCGTTTTATTTGGTTGTACGGTGGTTATTTGGTTTGAAGCTTCATGATTCTTCCACAACTGGAACGCACTGCCATCAACCACGACACCACCTTGGAAGAATTTTTCTTGCACCTAATCCGTGGTTTGAGGGAGGTTTCTACAACATCATATCAAACCTGGACATGGACATTGAGGAGGAGAATGGTGAGATTTCACCTAGGTTGTCACCTACCTGAAGCAATCTACCTGCGGATTTCTTTGACCAATTCCGCACTTTTGGGGAACATCTCGTGAGTTCAACCCAGCTAGTGCAAGAGGCTGGTCAAGTGGCAAGAGGAATGAGCTTGTAAAATGGAGAAATTCGGGACTAGGTTGGATTCTATGGATGACACTATGAGAGCTTGGGGAGTTAGGTTGAGCGGGAAGTGAAGGAAGAGTTTGCAATCGCGGATGAGAGAGCCGATGTGCAAGAGGAAGCTATAGAGAAGTTGATCGAGAGGTTTCATATTTCAAGGCTTGATGGCTTCCGAGACCTAGTTCATATTGAGAGGCAATAGATGAGGCAAGAGATGAGGCAAGAAGAAAAGAGGAGAAAAATCAAGGCGACATCCTTAAGGGAGGACCCTTCGGGGTCCCAAGAGTAAGTGACACTATTTTCCCTTTCTCCAATTATGATTCCTATAATTGTGTTGCATTGGAGACAATTCAAGGTTTAAGTGTAGGGGAGGGAGTAGTTAGGAACTTAGGAGTTTCATCAAGATTCATTTATGTTTTGTGTGTTGTGTTGTGTTAGTTTGTTTTTCTTTGATTATCTTCATGTAGTATGAAGCCCACCTTTGGGGCATTTTGTGGTACACAAAAAATTGATTTTTTACAAAAAAAAATACACCCCGCTAAGTCAAAAACCCTAAAGGGTGACTTAGGAAACAATGGGAAATGCCCGGATAGGTTGAAAAACCTATGCAAAAGTCAGAGGCCATAGTGTGGAAAAAGGTGAGAAGTGAGTTCAATTTGTGTGAAGCTAGGATAAAAACCCGAAAGGACTCCTATGCAAAATAAAAGAAATTGAGAGAAATTGGAAACAATATTTAGCATCTCTTGGATTGTCTTCGATGGCTTCTTTGGCGGAGTATGTTAGTTTTACACTTATCCTGTATACCTTGCCTTTTTCTTGGTATGGTCGATTGGATAGGTTACTTTAGCTTCTTTGGGGAGTGAGATTTTTGAGAGTTTCACATCTTTGTCTGAACTAGGGTATCTTAGGAATAATGTTGAATGTATTGGTTAACTCTCTTTGCATGCTACTTTCTGCTTAGATTTTTTCTCATTTTTGTTTACTTGAGGATGAGTAAAGGTTTAATTGTGGGGTGATTGATCTGCACCGAAAAACATGTGTTAACCAATGCATTTGACACGTTTATTATTATGTTTTGGTTGGTTGATTGCTAGGTTTAGTCAGTTTAACATTACAAGGGGTTTAGATAGCCATTGTTGATTTTCTTATCTAAATCCTTAGTTTTGTAGACTTATTAAACCTAATGGATGTTATGTCCTTACAAGCATCTATATCTTGTTTTGTGAGCTTATTTGTTAGATTGCTCGTAAGCACTTCAGTATAGATTGTAGAAGGCCATTTGAAATGGTGTTAGTAGATAGTAAAATGTCATTCGCAAGAATGGTAGTAGATAGAAGGTCAAGAGTCAAAACAGGGTGGTAGATGGAACTAAGCCAAGGAGGAGAAAAGAGTTGAAAATCAAAAAGGAAGGAATGGCACGCTCGTGTAATACTACACGGGCCGTGCCATCCAAAGAGAATGGTGCCGAGAAGCTTTAGCTCGGGCAGCATAGAACAACGTGACCCGTGCTTTGTAACAAAGCCTCGTGCGGCCAAGTATGGGCATGGGAAGTGCCATATTGCATGGGCCGTGCAAAACCAAGTTCAAGATGTGAAGACCAGCCGCGATGATTTGTATACCCGCACCCTTAATTGCCTTGAAATTGATGCCCAGCCAGTGACCTGCAATGTTTTACACGGCCTGCACTACTCAGAAGGTGAAATCAAGCATCCAATCAGCGACCCGCAAGAATATACACGGTCTGTGCCATTCAACCACTCATAAAGTGTTCCTAGCCGGCAAACAGTAAAGAAATGCGTGGTTGTACTCTTAGAAAGGCCGGAGACCAACACCCAACTAGCGACCCATGCTGAATTACACGGGTCATGCCAAGCCACACATGTTGTGTACTATAACACGACCCGTGCTAGACCACTTCTAGGGTTTAGGTGTCCCTTTTTGGGCCTCTTTTAATTCCCAATTCGTACTACTATATATATAAGCCTATATTTACTAGGGTTTAAATTTGGCTAGTCTTAGTTTTCATTCTCCTAATTTTCCCAAGAGTAGGTAGAGAGAATGGGACTAACCCTTCTCTCTTAGTTTATTTTCTCTTTGTTTTGCCCAAGGGCATCAAATCCAATGATTCAATTGGGTTCAATACTTAGGGAGTAGTGATTTAGCTTGGGAATTTATATTTGTATTCATGAGTTGGTAGTTATTATGTGAGATTTTAAGATCTTCTTATCTTTTGATGCTTGTGAATATTGTGTTGACTTGTGCCTTACATTATTGTTTAATGCATGATTGATGTGCTATGTTGGCATACATCTTAGTCTACTTTCATCGTATAGTGCACTATTTTGTCCCACAGGGTGTGTTGGCTAGGGTAATAGTGAGATTAAGAAGTCTGCGACCGTGTGAGTGTATGGATGTGGGTCGTGAGCACCGTTGCGATGACCATACGCTAGTTAGACTAGCTACTCGCTGGTGAATAACAGGACACTAACCCAATAGGAGGGCACTATAGTAGTAGCAACTAGAGTTGGCATAATTATATTCTTGTCGTTGCAACCCTAGAGTCACCACAAGGTGCCAATCCTTTTGCCTCTATAAGCCTAGGAAGAAGCATTCATCCCGGGATATAATTCTTTACGGGAAATGAATTGAATTGTACAATGGCGGGGCCGTTGTTGTACTTACCTAATTACGGAGGCTGTGTCGGTAGAAGAAAATGAGAGCAACCAAAGATAGGGGGAAGTGTGGACTAACGATCACACTATGTGACAAAAGTGTTAGGATAGGTTTGTACATCTTGTACTTGATTGAATCTAGGACTGAAATATACTATTGGTTATGTAACGTAGATATCCCCAAATGCTAGTTTTATATAGTTTACAATCTTATCCTTGTGTGATCGTAGTTGTTAGAAAAGCCCCCTCCCCCAAACCTTATTTTCTGACATTAGCTATTCCTTACATGTGATCGGATTGACGGTCCGATTGATGCTTTGTATAGTTAACCTTTAAAGTTCTAGCATCTCTATGGACGACCCCGAACTTGCCACTATCTACCTTTTGATAGTTTAGTAGTAAAACGGGAGTAACAATATAAATCTTTATCTTTGATCTTCCTAGCACACCGTGGGTTAAAATTCCATCTCCAGTAAAAAGTTTGACAGTGTTTAACAACCCCGCGGAGTGCGGATCAGGAATCTTACCATTTGGGGAAAATGATCCAATATCAGTTCCATTTTAACTTCATATACTAATTCTTGAAATTCCATGAGCCACTATGCATTTACAAGATTTTTATCAATTTACTCAAAATTCTATCTTCTCCATTTCTCCTGTTGTTTCAATGTATTCTGCTTCAACTATTTTCATGTTTTCTAACTCTAGTATATCAACTACCTTCCTGAAGTTTTCCATCTATTTCCCCTCTATTTGGTTTCCTCCAATCCTATCTCCTTAATTGAGCAGTGAATTAAAATTCCCCATCAACATCCAGGGTCTGTCTCTCATCCCCAAGCTTTTTAAGAATTCCCATAATTTTTTCCTCCTTTTTATGTTAAATCCATATATCACTGTACAATAAACTCCCTGCCATCAGCTCTGTTCACACATAACAAATCCAGCCATTGCTCTTCAATACTGATCACATTCAATTCATAATAATTAGGCCTTCATATAACCCATATTCTCCCTTTTTTTCTTCGTCACTGTTTGTTTTGAAATTCCAACCCAGTCTTATCCTCCTCCATGTTTCCTCCTCTCTTTGTTTTTTAATTTTCTTTTCCAACAAACCAACCAAACCAGTTTGATATTTCAGACAAAAAACTCTTATCTAACTGTGTTTAGCCTTTTTATTCAATCCCCTGATATTCCATGTTGCAATATTATACACCATCTAGTGGCTTTTTCTTACTTACTGCTATTTCCTTGTTCAGTCTCCCATATTCCATCACTTCAGAACTTGTGCTACATCCATATTCTTCAGACCTTTGTTTAGTTTTTCCCGCCTCCTCAGGTTTACATAATTCTTCCCTCCTCTGAACTTGAACATAAACCTATGTTTCTTTTTCATTTTTTTCCCATCTCTTCTTCCTTCTAAACTCCCCCCAACTGATGACCATGCATTTTACAGCTTGAGTACTGAAGAAATCCAGAAGGATTTCTAGAGACTCAAAACTGAGTATAAACAAGAATGAAAACTGCAAACTGTTTGGGAAAATTTTATGAGAATTGATTAACTTAAAACACTGATTACACATGAGTTGTATTTATAGAGCCGCTAGCTAATCTGCACACTTTCTAACTGAATTTACAACTTCTAAACTGAAACAACTAACTAACTGTCTAGCTCTTTAACTAACTTGAAGCTGCTAACTAATCTTGAGGCTGCAAGTGGATCTCTGGTGGCTTCCTTTTTGCTTCTGGTAACTTTGGCCTGCTTCCAGAGGATTCCGGATGAAACATTGTAGTGGCAGCTTGACTTGGTCAGCAAGTAAAAGGAAAGATAGGGGAAAGTGGTGAAGAAAGTGTCGTGGTTGAAGATAAACCCCTTGATATATGAGTATTTCTTCTTGAAATATTAGGGGTTTTAATAAGAAAGCAAAAAAATGGAGTTCGAAGGTTTAGATTAAAGAGCCAAATTGGGCTGCTTGGTCTCTTAGAAATAAAAATTAAACAAGAAAAAAAAAGCAAATGGTGGAGGTTGGGAATTGGTTACAATCTTACTAAAAACAGTTCAGTTAAAAGAAGTGGGGGGGGGGAATATGGGTGATTTGGAGGCCTGACAGGTTCAAGATAGAAGTGTGGAGTTGCAGTGAGTAATGGATGGATTTATGTTGTTGTAGACTTGATGATAACAAAATATTTGTGTTTGGATTCAACACTAGTTCAAACAAAATTCCAATGTGGGAGTTTTTGAAATCAGCTGGCATTAGTTACATGCCCAGGGTAATCCTAAGTGATTTTAATGCACCACTAAAACCTGATGACAAGATTGGTGGAAACCTAGTTGATGAAAAAGGCACTGAGGATTTCATGATCACGGTTGAGGAATTGGAGTTGGATGAAATAATATCCATGGAGGCTAAATACACTTGGAGCAACAGAAGGACTGGGGATGACAGAGTATTTAGTAAAATAGACAGATGCATGAACAGTAGATAGTGGATATAAGCTTTTTTAGGATGTTGTCTGTGTGGTTCAAAATGAG
>JAULKJ010335631.1:0-18527 GCA_032355405.1 Rubia balearica | reverse complement strand
CTAGAAAGCGTGCTGGCCAATGAGCCTGTTGCTGTGAAGAGCGGTCAGTTTATTGTAGAAGTGAAACCCCAGGTATGGCATCATTCGAATTGAATTACACGCATCTCTCTCATGAAACGAGCCTTTTGTTTCACAAGGGATGTTTTTAGATTATTGATGCAGATTTGTTGAAGGGATTTTATTTGTTCCTTTTCTGAAGCAGATGTTACAGTTTTAATAATTAGCTGAAAAGTTTAGCATAAGCTCTTTCTGGAGAGATGACTTTAGTAAGAGCTTTGGATTGTTGATATTGAAACTTGCTAGTTTTAATGTGGCTAATTGAGTTAAACAGGTAACTTAATAATTATTGTTTTGTGTAGCTGCTGGTGTGATTGCTGAAGTTAATGTGATCTATCTTTTCATGTGTTAATTTTATTTATTTAATACCATGGTGTGAGTCAATCTCTATGTTATTGCTGTGCCCTTTACCTATAACTTAACCCAATTAAATGCATCTAATTCCTAGGTATAATGATTCTTTTTCCTGTTCTCAATAATTTACTATATATAAGAACTGCATGATCTCAGTGAATGAGTGTAACTGGAAAAAGGATATCATCACTGGATTGTGATTTATTAGTCATTTACTTGTTGCGCAATAGTTGTAGAAGAAATAGATTAATAGACCTCAGACATTATTTCTTAATTTTTTGAAAACTAGTTTCCCGAAGAAATTTACCATAGTCTTGCTACTTGATAGTAATTCTCACATTATGCTGTTGATTCTTGATACAAGTAATTTGGCCTTATGACTTGCCATCTGATGCTCCTAAATTTTTATATTTATTTTTAGGCTCTTCTTTGTTTTTCTGTTTTGTTTGTCTTTGAGTTCCAAGTGGACAATGATTCTCCTAAAGGAGTTGGGATAAAAGGAAAAAGCTAATGCCATCTTTTATTTGAGGCTCTTCCTTTCCTACTTTGCTCATTAGTTATGTTGATCTGATGCACGTAGACTTAAGATGTTTCATAGAACCTATTTTGGAAAGTACCTTATAATTTGGCGTTATGACAGGGAGTCAGTAAAGGTGTAGTTGCTGAGAAGATCTTTGCATCAATGGCTGAAATGGGACGGCAAGCAGATTTTGTACTGTGCATAGGTGATGATAGATCAGATGAAGACATGTTCGAGGTCATTGGTGATGCAATGAATAGAGGGATTCTTTCGTCTTCGACATCTGTTTATGCATGCACAGTAGGTCAGAAACCAAGTAAAGCCAAATACTATCTCGACGACACAACAGAGGTCATAATGATGCTTGAAGCGCTTGCTGATGACAATTCTCCATCGCCCTTGTTAAGCATCCCGGAAAGCTCCATTTGACGATAATCAGACGACTTTCTGGTCCAAGCCAACTTTGGTACATAAACGATTGAAGGAAGGGCAATGCAAATCCTCAGCTTCGAAGATGCCGATGATGGTAGACAGTACTGGGAATGTGATTTATTCTAACCATGACAAACCTTAAAAAAGAGAGTTTTGGTGGCTGATACCAACAAGGAAGTCTCACCTAACTGGTTAATATCTTCATTCACTTGTACAATGTATACCTTAATAGGGAAGCTGTCTTTCTTTTCAGGTTCATGCCATGTAAATGGTAGTTCTCGCATGCAAATCTTGGTATACGAACTTTCCTTTTTCATCCTTTGGTTTTACTATAGCTGTAAATGTTTCACTAGAGAATTTTACATTATGGGTACTCATGTAGTAGTGACATTGGATTTTGCTAGTGATAAATAAAAATCCTGTAGTGGAAGTGGTCAGTTTACAGCATTGCTGGGCGGTGGACACTGCAAAACGAAAAAACACTTGGTAGCGAAAACTATTGGGGGCTGTATCGCCGGCATCCAACTCTGAACAACGGCCCAAAAAAGAATACTGCTCGGAATTCCGAGGAGCTTGAGAGCCACGCCCATGGTACTACCTGAGCTCACAAGTGACATTTTTCGGAAGCGTAGGAAAAAATGATGCAAAGCGGTTGATTCTCTAGGTTAGGAGTCATGAGCTCCCTCAAGGTTCTGGTATCATACGCCATAAGTGGTGTAACTATTTCGGGCGGTGGTTGAGTACCTTGATTAGCAAAACGTGCAGAGTCCTTGCTCTTCGGAGTGTATCTAAAACATCGAGATTGTAGTGCAAGAGTTCTTGTCTATTGGTACGAGTATCGACCGTAAACCAAGAACCAAAGAATTACAACGTTATCCAAAATAACAATCACATGAGCAAGAAAACATCAACACACAAGTAAGAACACAAGACACAAATAACTACACTAGCACTTCAATAAAGTGTCTTTTCCCTGGCAGCAGCGCCAAAATTTGGGAGGACGTCGTTGTGCCTCTCAAAAATAATATTTATAAGCTCAAATTAAGGCTAACTACTAGATAGTAGCTAGTGGTAAGTCGGGATCGTCCAAGAGGAAAATGGGGTTTTATCAAATGTTGAACGTAGTAAAAGACACACGGAGAAGTCACTCTAAGTGTGTGGTAACAAAGTTGAGGGTTTTTTTGAGTTTAGAAAACACTACTACTACTACTTTAAATAACTAAATTAACAAACAATTAGAACGAACGATGTAAATACGATCACAACTAGCACATCAGCAGACATTTTGGCCGGCGTCGGTAACTACAAGAAGCTAGATGATGTGAGAGCATGGTTGCGACTTCGTTCTGGCCGACATTGGTCGTAAAGTGATCTATATCGCAAGGGACTTCTACCGACATCTCGAGCCGTAGGACAATCATGTCGTGTGCATGCTGGCATGGAACTGTGACCAAAACGACGTCTCACTCACAAATATGTCATATGACAGGAATTATGTCGTGTGATAGGAACTATGGAACTATGTCGTATGACAGGACGATCTCGCACACAAATAGCCGACACCGGCTACTAGGGTTTCTCTGTTATACCATCGATATAGGTCATTATTGTGACCGACAGTGGTATGTCTGATGTCGGTTACATGTCATCGCGGTACCGGCTTGTGCGACGTCACTTGTTAATCGGAGAGATGTCGGTTGTCGAAAAATATTATCATATTTAATATTCAATGACACAAATAATCGTTCTTCACTAGTCGTTACATGTTATTTAATATTCGATGACTTATGTAATGGTTAAACATCATACAATAATCAATTGTTGTCCAATTAATGCGAAATAACCTTCATATGAAGTTAAAATATTATTGGTATTGAACCTCCATTACCTACGTTCTATGACATTAACACTGACAGGGTGACTAGTAAAATAACTAATCCATTCATCCACATATTGAAAATCCAGTGATAACTCTCTTTGCCCTATTACAACCAATCCACAACAAAACTTTATGTTAGAAATGGGCAATCCCCATCATACATAGACGACAGTAATCTGAAACCAAAAAACATAATCCATCTGCATAGGTGCGACATCAGTCGTTCTAGACTTTGTTGTCGTAAAGGCCGACGTCCGTTGACCAACGTCAGACATTCATAGTTTTTACATGGTAAAACGACATTTTTTCTTAGGATGAACCATAATATATGACCAATACTCCTCATTATTTGTACATTATCTAATTTCCAGAAAATCTACACTAGCTAGTGGATAACATGTAGCACAAACATGAAAATATACAACATTTCTTAGACATGTGCAACGTCAGTACTTTTTTAACATGTCGCCAGCCCCGACCGAATGAGACCGACGTCACACCTTCAAAGTGTGTTAATTCAAAAAAAATGTAATTATTGTCCACAATCAGTCTAATCTAAGCCTTATTTCTCAGTACTTATAAATATGGAATTTTTTTTGACAACACAAACACTATATACTAGATAACATGTAACACAATCATCGTACCCATGAAAATATTTAATCTTTGTTCCATAAAAAACATAACAATAACAAATTCACTAATAAAACTGCAAAATGAACATGGAATGAATGAAAACAACCTCAATTAATTTGTACCCGGAAATGCTCCATTCTCTAATACTCATGGATGTTTAAAAGGAGAAATTTGATTGAGCACTTGAATTATTTTAATCGTGTAAATGGAAAGAATTTTAAGAGTGTGTTTTGGTGGGAGCGTTTTGGGAATGTGAAATGGATTTTATTGCTGAATGATAATGAGATGAAATAGGGTTGGACGGAAATTTTAGCTCATTTTTTAGCTTAAATTTTTTATTCCCACTAAAATTTTTAGGTTAACCGATGTTGGTAGCATGTCGTTTCATATTTCGCGCTTTAAGCGAAAGCCTTGCAATGTCGGATATTAGGCCATAACATAATTTCCGATAAGTATCGACAGATACTCCTTATGAACATTTCAGGCCCTTCGATTGACCAGTTAATGCCCAAATCGGAATGACGTGGTTGTGACAATGTGAATTACATAGGCGTATCTCCAATTTTTCATTCCGACTTCTCCACTTTCTTGGAGAGACCTAAGTGCAAAAAGTAAAAAGTTCACCAGTTGCGCCAAAATCGATTCCGATCGAACCTGAAGGGACCTTTGTCATCCTAAATCGAACTTATAATCTCCGACAGTGATAAATCAGTTTTCATGGTCCCACGGATACTTCCACAAGTTTTTCGATTAACCTTTGTTACTTATAAGTAATCATCTACGAATTACTTTAGAACATGTACTAGCGCTTTTCCAAAATTCATGGACGGAATTTTATTCTCTTTATATTTCATAAAAAATCAAGAATATATAATTCCGTATGATTCTATGTGGTGAAAATTTTGTTCTCATAATGCCCATCGTAAGGGCATTAATGGAATGCTAATAAAAATGATCATACACTACCTGCCCGTGCTTCCCTCTTAGACAATACGCATAATATCCACATCAAACATTTGTCCTTATGTTCGGGTGTGGATTTATGAAGCGTAGGGTACCTTTAAGGAAGTTTGGGTTATTGCATAAGTTTCGAAAAGTGTCGGTAAATACTCCCTGTGAACATTCCGACCATTCCATTGACCCGTATATGCTCAAATCGGAACAACATGGTCTTGACAATGTTAATTAAATAGGTGTATCTCTAATTTTACATTATGATATCTATCATTTTCTTGGAGAGACCTAAGTGCAAGAAGTAAACAGTTTACCGGTTGTGCCAAAATCGAATTTGATCGAACCGAACATTAATAAAATTTTATGAATATATTTAATATGAATTCCAAGGGGATGAGGATTTGGTTGTTGAAGACAAAAAAAAGTTGAGGAAGAGGTGATTGTTTTATATTCATTGTTGTTGGAATTTCCACCATTTTCAGAATTCTTGAAGGAGACAATTGGGGAGTGAAATGATTATGCAAAGCTTCCAAGCCAACCTTCTCCTTTAAGACCAATTCCATCTTCACAAAATCTTCCTCTTGGAATATTTCTACCTCCACCTCTCTACTTTTGGATACTCATGGTGAAGGAGTTTAAACCTTCACCATATGGATAACATCAGGGTCGTGTCGAAGACTTTAAATACACGGATCTTCTCGGGAGGCTACCCGAGTTTTAAATTATTTTAGTGAATTTTTATTTCGGAAAAAATTTCCTCATCCTTGTCCCAACACTCCTCCCCCAAAACCACAAAACACCACCACTTCTTCAAGGTCATCTCAATCATTATATCTTTGAGTTCAACTTAGGATGGTGTGTCTTCGGAATATTCAGCTTCCATTCATCTCAACACCTCTATCAGTCTTGATTCTTGAAGAGATTCAAGTTTTCGCTTCCTCATTGGTTTTTGCCAAATTGGTCAAGTTTTGTATCTCTTCGTGCATCAAGATTAAACCTCCTCCTTGAGCTTGGTTTAGGGGATGGCATAAGGTGGTGAAGGCCAATCATATTGCTCGTTGTGTTGATTTTTTTGGTGCTCATACCACAAATCTGGAATACCACTTAACTCCGGATTGTAAGAACTGTAGTATGAATACCATTCTTGAGCTCATTGACCTTGAAAACCAACAACTTCAACCTCTTCATAGCACTCCTCATGATACCCTTGGTTTTGGAAGCCTGCGGTTCTTTCCTCCTCGTAGTGCACCTCTCTCAACCAATAGCAAGACTTAGTAGGATGATTGAAATGACAAATCCTACATAACCTTACTTGTTGAGTCTCTCTTCTCATCATTAGTTCCCTCAACGTGAGATTTTTCTCTTATTTTTCTTTAAAAATTCAGAATCATAATGCAAGGATTATGGGTAAAAGTGCACCAAGAACTCAAGAAATATCTACTCCGAGTCAAAACAAACAAAAAAAGTACAAAGAGTTTGGATCGTAGTGCAAAGGTCTCGATTCGTGGAATGAGTACATACTTGGGAGGTCGTCGTCGTACCTATCAAATATACAATTCATAAGCCTTAATGCTTCTTAACCACTATTAAGTAGATAGTGGAAAATCAGGATCGTCCACAAACAAGAGGGATTTTCCAAATGGTTCATGCATATAAGGATGGATAAAAGCATATATATATATATATATATATATAAGCAATTAAAAATGGGGGATGGGGGTGGGGGGTTTCTTTGGTTTTTCTAACTTACGAGACGAAACAACTAGCATATGAAGACAAGCATTCTAATCATGAAATACCACATCAGGTTGACTAGGGAGTTTTCTCTACCTTCTCTCTATTTATGTTCTCTCACTAGGCAACTTGCACTTCAAATTTTAAAGATTTAAATATATTCACTCTATCGGGCTTCTCATGAAGCTTTGAATTTCAAATTTGAAATTTGAATGGAATTCCATATTATGGATAAGAACTTATTGATTGATACAATCAAGCCATAATTCTAATAGAGGATTTCATTCATTTTCCTCAATATATAACGATTAATCTATACCAACACCTTCTTCATACTCTATCACTAATCCACTTCCTCCACAAACACAAAAATCTCTATATTGTGATCCTCTTCCACTTAGATAGTCTTGCAACCATGGAAAAGATGAAGAACTGGCGAAACATTACAAAAACTTGAGAAAATCGGAGAGCGATACCCTGCAAGTAAGAACACTTAAAGAAACTTCATTTCTAGTGAGAAATTTTTTCCTTGCAGCGAAGATATTGTCTCATAAGTACAAGCGTGTAGATACAATAATCTCCAATATAGAGCGCATTTGGAGGTGTAAAGGCAGGGTTGAAGGGTACAATATGGGAAAAAACTTGGCTACGTTCCAAATTTACTCTAAGGACGATCGGAAGAAGGTGATAGAGAATGCCCCTTAGTCTTTTGAACACATCTTGGTGATCCTCACAATGACAGATGGAATAGAACCAATCCAAGAGGTCTCCTTCAAGACGTGCCCTTTCTGGGTACATGTGCGATCAGTTCCTCCTCATCTGACGCACATAGAAATAACAACAATTGTGGGAAATGATTTCGGTGGTTTTATCAAAGGGGCATGAAACAAAATGGGTACTTGCATGGTAGTAGACTTGAATATTAGGTTGTCATTGCCGGTGGATAAGCCTATTCTTAGAGTTCATGATTTTTCCAATGCTGTTAGAGTACACGATTATGTGACCTAATGGGCCATACAAAGATCGATTTCTTGGTAAAAAAAAACCCCTTGCAAAGAATGTTACGTGCTCATGGGATGGGTCCCCAACTTGCTTCGATACAAAGATGATACACCGGTGCCACAACTGAGTCCTGGAGTTATGCAAAATCATCATCGACAAGAGCACTTAAAAGCATAACCCATGCAAGGATGTATTAACAGCTATGCTCAGCACAAAGTATCACCACAAATGCAGGAAAAATTGCAACAAAAGGAAAGATAGGATATGAGCTCAGTTTATTTGCCACGTGAGGCTCCCGTGTGTGTTAAAAGCCCAATAATTAATCATGGAACAAGAGGTGAATCCACAAGTAAAACGGACTCAAATGAAATCCAACATGAAGCTTCAGCAAAACAACACAATGTGGCGGCAAACCCGCACACTAGAATTCTGGAGCAGACCATTGCGACGGAAGACCTAACTGTGGCGAGGGTGGACCGAACAGATGTAAGAGAGATCCAAACGACTGAACAGGCGGACCTAATGGTTCTCGTGATTAAGGAGACCATTACGTTGGCTGAAAAAGCGGATAGTTGCAGATTTCACTCCTGAAAATAGGGTCAATTTTGGAGCATATACAATTCCTAATGGGAAGAATTCAGAGGCTCCATTCATGCTTGGAACAGAGGCACCGAAAATGAAATTAATGGGCATTAATGAAGAATTTCTCATATGTTTTTTATCTGCACCTAAAAGCATGTGTTAACCAATGCATTTGACACGTTTATTAGTATTTTTTGGTTGGATGATTGCTAGGTTTTGTTAGGTTTACATTTAAAAGGGTTTAGATGACTATTGTTGGTTTTCTTATCTAAATCCCTAGTATTGTAGACTTAATTAGATCTAATGGACACAATGTCCTCACGAGTGCCTAGATTCCGTTTTGTGAGCTTATGGGTAGGGTGCTCGGGATCCGTGATTAGATAATTAATCACATGCATGAGATCCGAGATTAGAAAATTGTTTTTCTGCCAAATTAGATTTAATCAATTCCCAATAGAAACAACATTAAGATGACCATAATTCAAATCATTAGATTTCTTCTGCTTTCTTTAACATGTGAAAGTAGAAAATAAATGGAGCACCGAACTGAAGTGCAGGTTAAAGAATTTAGCAATGCTATAACCTTTATCATATTCAATTCTTTAAGAACGACACATTAAACTTACATCTGTCGTAGCTGAGGTAAATTTGCAAACTCTGTCGATAAGGTTCTAGTCAAGTTCAGGCTATTAAGTAGTCTGAGTAACATAGATAAGAGCTTGAGCTAGACTCGAATCTATTTTGACAACATAAAAGTAAGGATTTTTAAATGATTGATACACTACATGATAGCTTTTGAAGATGATACTATAGTACTCAAAATGCTCAGGTTTACAATTACAATAAGTGCTCTTCCAACCTTTTATTTGGTTGGAGTTTTAATTAAGCATAGAGAACTCATCAAAAGTATATCCCTGAGTTCTGAAAGGCTCTAAAAAGATATACCCACTAAGTAACAGAGGACAATCGTAGCACTACGCTGAGGCCCAGCCTTACAGTGTAGATTCATAGAGATTCTATAGGATATTTTTCCTCCATCGTAGAAAAAATGAGGATAAAAACAAAATTAGAAAATGCAGCACCATACGAAAAACCATGTGAATGAGATTAAGAACGTAGTATGAATATGACCATTCTCTATAAGTACAACATAAAACCAAAAGGGGCACTACTTCTTATCCCCTAAAGGGGAGGAGCATTAGACCATTTACATATATTGAGTCTAAGTACATGCTTATTAATCAAACATTTGCTCTACAATTTACAGTCTTCTGATTTTCTTCAGGGACAATTTCAAATTCATGCAAAAAATACAACAATTCAAAAAAAATCATACAAATAATGTTAATGATAAAACAACAGTAACACATTTTGACTTAAATTCCTAAAACAGCTTTTGAAAAAAAACATAAGTTTGAAATCTTGATGAAATTTAACTAAAGGAAGAGGTTGAAAATGTACTTGGGTTAGGGTCGGTGGAGGTTACAGTTGAGTCAAACCCGGAACTGAAATGGATCAGGAGAACCGGACATCGAGACTCTATAATCGAGAAGATAGTAGAACAAGCTGATCCCAGCGAGTAGCTCATTAGTCGACTAATTTCCTTGCGATTTGGTTGACCACATCCTTCAACTTCTGGAATTTGTCTTCTTCTTTGTCGTCCAGTGCTCCAATTCGACATCGTAATAAGCTAGCACCAAGATAGCAGCAGAAACATCACTGTCACCATCGTTGCCATAGATATTCTAGGATTCATGAGTCCATGTGCAATCGCCGCTTGCAATTCTTGGAGTTTCCTTACGAATTGTTCATTGTCAAAGAGATAAATGGATGGACGCACAGAAGCTGGTGAAGCAGGCATTGAGATCCAATTTCTTTTCCAACCCAAACTTTTTACCCGAAAGAAGATCCGTGTGAACTGTGTAGATAATTTTTAATTGTATTAAAATTCAATCATTGGATCGTTTCTTTTAATGGTTTAGATTTATTCTCATGTAAGTGAATGTTCTCACATAATATACGTATTCTCACATGATCGACAGTTATATACCCGACCTTTTAAATTTATTACTTCTTTCGTTCACATAATTGTAGCATCTATTTATTTAGCACACGAATTTTCAAGATATTAAAGAATTGGTAGAGATTAAAATAAATAAAATGCCACGTCATCCTTTTCCTTCTTCACGGATTTCGATTCCCAAAACGTGTTCAAAAATAAAAATAAAATTTGGAAAGAATAAACCAGTTCGTTTTCGTCCTTCCAATGCTTTCTTCCATCATTTAAAACCCATTCTCTCTCTCTCTCTCTCTCTCTCTCTAGATTTGGGCTCTCCCTAGAATCCCTGCCGCGAAAATGAACATATTCAGATTAGCCGGTGATATGACGCATTTGATGAGCATTTTGGTGCTCCTCCTCAAAATTTACGCCACCAAATCATGCTCAGGTCTCTACACTCTCCCCAATTGCTCGTTTTGATTTTGATTAATCGATGAATTATTCGCATGCCCCTGAAGCAATTGTGAATTAGGTTTTAATTTTTTATGTATAAAATAATGTATGACGTGAGGACATTTTGCTCGAACTGTTGTTGGCTCTCTGTAATTTTTGAAATGGAGTAGTTTAGGGGTTTTTTTTTAAGTTAAATTAGTAATCATTTTTTGATTTACTGACCACTCTAAAGATGCTAATTAATGAAATAAATAGATAGGTTGTTGCAGAATATTTTGAGCTCTCAGCTCGTGTGACAGTGTAATTTTCATTTTAATGATGTCAAATTGAGATTTTCTTGTGCTGCCTTTGATTTTTTGATTAGAGGACTTGTTCGAGGTCCTTGTGACTGATGCCTGGAAGTTGCAGCTCATATGTTCTTTTATATGAGTTGGTCACCTGGTGACAGCCTTGTAGTAGGAAAATCTTCGCGTTTAGGAGAAAATTGAGCTGCATTTTTCAGTTTTCATTTATTGATTTGATGCAACTATTTTCCTTACTTGAGTATGAGTTAAAATTATGAGGTGCCTTCCTCGTTTGTAGTCGGTTGGTATTTCTAGACCTAATGACACAGGGTCTTCTAAATTGTGATTTTAGTGTGCACTATCAATCCACAGTTGTGGTACTATTGAGTCTCTATCTTGGAGCTTTTTGTTTGATGTATCTTTGTGAGGTATGACATGGAGAATTCTTGATATGATCTTTCAGGAATTTCACTAAAGACACAGGAGCTGTATGCAATTGTGTTCTTGACTAGGTATTTGGATTTGTTCACGGATTACATCTCATTGTACAACACTGTGATGAAAGTGGTCTTTATTTTGAGCTCTCTAGCAATCGTATATTGTATGCGATTTCATAAAACTGTGAAGCGCTCATATAATCTTGATCTTGATACTTTTCGCCATCACTTCCTCATCCTGGGTTGTTTTGTCCTGGCACTCTTAGTTCATGAGAAATCCACAACACAAGAGGTTAGACTTACTCTCTACTTGTCATTTAGTTGTACTTATTCTCTGTTTTTGTTAGGAATTTAGAACCCTTCTTTGATTTCCCAAAGGTTTATTCTTTTCATAAAAAATTGGTACTGGGTTCTCTCTCATTCTGTGGTATATAGAAAGATGATTTCCGTTGAATTTGAATAATGATGCATTTTCTAGTTTGTCAATCATAGATGATGGTTAAAAACAGTTCATATTGCTGTTTAGTAAATACTCAGTAGTGTGATTTATATTTATTGCTCCAAGTGAATACTAAAGAGAAGATAGTGATTTTATTGTAAATTTTTATTTCTTTCCTCTCCATGATGGTTATTTTGATTTCAGTTTTCATGTGGTGATCTATCATAATATGAAAACCTTGCTATCATCCTGATGTGTCGATTGTAGATGCTCTATTTTACTGTTTTTGTTTCTAAGTAGCAAAAATAAACTTCTGCTGGGGTTGTGAACCTTGTGGAGCCTGGCTTGTGATTTATGTTGGATTTTTAAATTTATAATACAGACTACACAATGTGCTTGAATCTGAAGCTCTTAATTATACTCTATTTGTGGTGAGACCATAGAGTATGCCAAACTATTATTGGTTTGATTAATGTGTACATGGATGCAACTTACTTCCATTTTCCCTGATCACATGCTCATGTTACTGTGCTGCTTTCATTCAAAGCTTGAAATTAAATTGTTTTATTACCAGAATTGCTATCATTTTTAATTACATTTACTATGTATCAATTTGCATCTGAATATTTTAGTCATTAACCATAGGTGTTCTGGGCATTTTCCATCTATTTGGAAGCAGTGGCAATTTTACCTCAGTTGGTTCTACTGCAAAGAAGTGGAAATGTGGACAACCTAACTGGACAATATGTCCTTCTCCTTGGGTATAAGTTTACTCTGAACTAAGTTCTTTTCATAAAAGATTCTTATAATCTATTTTGAAGGAAACAGGTGGCTCTTTTGGAACCATTCATGTACTTAACTTTTTTCTTTCATGAACTGATGAACTCAAACATTCTGTATATTTCCATTGTATTGTCTGATAAAACATGTGCCGTAATAGATTAGGTTATATGTGTTTTTGTGTTCACCTGAAAGCTAAACATGTCTGCATTGCATCAATATGTATTCTTTTACGGATTAATGTAATGCAAAGGATCTGATTGTAATTGTATCTCTTTATTCTCCAGAAGCCGAGACAATCTGTATTGCATGTAAAAAAATTTGTTTACCTTCATTGATCCTCTAGTCTAGTTTAAGAGCAGCATGACAATGCTGTAAAAAAGTCTGTTTCCATGACTGGCACTCTCTGGTTTTTCTATATATTTACTGATAAATAATTAATGTCTTGGAATATGTTTTTGGTTATGTATCATTACAGGGCTTATCGTGGATTGTACATCTTGAACTGGATCTACCGTTACTTCACTGAGCAGCACTTTAGCAGATGGATAGGTAAGTTTGGAAAGTTGAACGTAATCTGTCCCCTCTGATATTTTTTGCCGATAACTTGTCCTAACATTCTGCTTGCACAGCTTGCGTATCTGGTCTTGTCCAAACTGCTCTTTATGCAGATTTCTTCTATTACTACTTTATCAGGTACCTTGATTGAACATTACCATGGGTGACAACTGTGTCTTGATGCATAAAATACATTGAGCAAACTTTCTGTTGTCTTTTGCAGCTGGAAATACAATGCCAAGCTTAAGTTACCAGCATGAAGACAAACAATAGATCAGCGCCTTTTGGGCTTGTTAGAATATAATCTTCACTGGGATGCATTTTCTCTGACTCGATAGTCTGTAGAATTCTGTTGTCATCTGGCAACTTGACATGAACCCTGTTATACGAATAGATGACACATCTCTAGCTACTTCATACCTGCTTTGTGAGCATCTGAGAATCCTTTGTTCATATAACGAGAATGCTTGGAGAAAGTTCTTCTGCATTGCTCATATCAATTAGACCTGACAGTAGTCAGAAATGGAGGGTTTTGGGGGCAGAAATCAGATGAGAATCCTCGGCTTCCCTTAGCTCTTTCAAAGTTTTCTTTTCAAATTCTTATAATGGTTTCTTCCATTCTTAGAACCACAATATGCTGCTCCCCCGTTAGTGGATTTTAAGAAGTCAGTACAATTTTTATGTGGGTTGAAAAGTAAAAATACCTATTTTGTAAAATTTTCTACCCTCTAACCGTTGCTACTTCCGGTGTTGGAAATCTCATAACCAAGTGCTAGGGTGACCAAATGCTTTGGCTGCATTCATCAACGGTCCGCCAATGATGACATTAATAACACTAACGACGTGCATAACAACAAAATCACAAATAATCATATTCATCTACGTGAATATTTTCCAACGAAATCGTGAATTAAACCAGCGAGGTTGTGGATTTTTTGAGATTTGTTATCTTGAGACTAAGTTCATTGAAGTAATCTAGAGACATAATTTCCACTGCACTTTCGTCATCCACAAACACTCAATGAAATATAGAATTGTTGATCTTAGCCATTATGTTCAAACAATCATTAAGTGGGGATGCATTTGGCACAATGTCCTCTTCACTAAATGATAGTGCCTAGTTCCCGTGAAGCAATTTGAGACCTCTTGATAGAGAACTCTTTGGCGAGTGAAGTTTAGGTGACCTCTCTTAGCAATCTCTCTGGTGAAGTGACCTCATTTGGAGACTTTTTAATGGCGATTCGCCTTTTGAAAGGTTTCCTTTTGCCCTTATATTGGGCTCAAACCTTTTGGGCTCTTATCATCACTTATGTTGATTTACAACTCTCAACGGGATTCCATCACAAGATGCCTAGTCTATCCATATTTTCTCATTGTTCCTATGTGCACTTGACACTACATTTTAAATCTTGGATGAGATCAAAATACTCGCGATCAAGTTGAACACTCATAAGGTCAATGGTGCAGCAATATAAACCAATCTCAACCCGCAACCTCTAACATTCTCATGAAACTTAAAACGAACGGTTCCAGAAATATTTATAAGATTAAGACCAAAACATTGGCCGATGTGATTTTGATAATCAGAGTTAGTAGCATGTTGGTCATACAACTAACTTTCAAGGTCAACACATTATTGTCATACTTGGTGGAGACGATAATCTAATAGTTCAAATTCTATATTCCATCAGACTTTCTTCCTCTAACACCTCGGGGAGTTTTTTTTGCAGGATTAGCGTATTGAAGCAAGGTTTGACTATAACAATCAGGGTTGGACACGCATCAATTGGCACGCCTGATGGGACTCGATTGTCAATGAAAAAGTACCTAGTTCAATGGTGCTGGTGTATACATGACCTACATAGCACCAACCAGTGCAACTAGGCGGTATAGAAGTCTCCTCGCTAAAACATATTTGTCTGCAAAATAGACACAAGCCAACCAGGTTTCTTCGCCCCAAAGTAACCAATCTTGGGAATAGTGTAAAGGCACTATTCACCATGACATTCTCTACAAGACCATGATCTAGAAGAGAGGTGCATAATATGCGATCCACAGTCACACGACCAAGGCTCTATAAATAAAGTCGAAGAAAGTCAAACAAGTTACTCCATCCGTCTCCTATATTTGTGTCATACTTGCCTTATTTGGTGTCCCTATATTATTATCTTACTTCCAATTTTGGCAAAATTTTGAATGTAAAATAAAAGATGGAATAATTTTTTGTTCACAAACTATTTTTATGCTATTTTAATGATTTTTAAAAAATGACATTTTTTTGTGGTAAGATAGAAACAAAGGGATGGAGGGAGTAAGTAATTTTCACTTCCAAAATTACAAGAGCAAGGACATCACTAACTTGAGCGTTAGAGCTTCCTCACTGGGACCACCCGTGAGGATTTTTGCAGGTACTCGAGAGGCATGGATTAGCCATAACCAATTCTTAGAACTATCAACACTTGGAAGGAATGCTACGCATTAGTGGCGCCGTCTGTGGGGACGTTTTTTTTCTTCTTTCTGCTTTTCATAATCCCAATGTTCCCTTTTTTCCTTCTACTATGAAGTTCCTAGGTTCTTCATTTTGCTGCCGGTGCTTCTTGTTTTTGTTACCTCAAAGTATTATATCCTTAGACTCTGGTTATTCTCCATCCTTTCTTTATTTTCATTGATATAATATGCATAAAGCTTCTCCGCACTAGCCACAAGGAATGTCGTGAAAGCTCGTTTCTTCTTGTCCCGCTCATGAGGCAGGGATTTTGCTTCTCCCCCATCTCTGTCTGCCTGACGTTCTTGATCATTGTCTCGGTGTTCTCTCGAGATAGGCGTATGGTTGGGTGAAAGGGTGTGATTTTATTTCCAGGTTTGAGCGCTCACGATGACCACTATAACTTAAAAGAAATGATTGTTCCCCGTAGTTGACGTCACTAATGTGATTGGTTCCTTCTAAATAATAGTGATGATTAGGAGTTAACGTCTACCGGTAATCCTCTCCTTATATCTTGCAATCAAAGCTCTGAATTAGCTTCAGGGTAGAAGCTCAAATGTTTAAATTAGTATTTTCCTCTTGAGAGTATAATTTAGGGATTTGATACTTACCTTGTTCTCTCGATTTCTCATCTATTTATAAATTCCTCGAGTTGCAACCATAGGGTTGACATTTGATATGTGAGTTGTGGTGATTGTGTCCATCATGGTGGTTGCACGATCATCTTCCAGATATATAAGATAGCCACGATCTCCTGGTTGTGGCCATCGAAGTGGTTATGGCTCATAAATTTTGCATCGTTGACTAAATGTTCGCTTATCGTTATTTTTCTAGTTCAGAGATATGGCTGGAGCATTACAAGGAGCACTAGCGGTTCCCATATCTATAATGAAAACAAAAGGATTATTAACTCAGTACTGAACACATGAAACATATCACAATCAGGGACGAATCCAGAAAATTTTGAATGGGGTAACCACTAATATATAAACCAAGAATCACATTTATATTACACCTCAAAACAAAGCAAGAAAATTTAGCTCCCAATCAAGATACAAAGATTCAATTATGTTTAAATGAAGCGTATCTTTCTTTGTTAGCTTAAGCAAGAATGTGGGAGATTTCACCCCCCTAATCAAAACCAAGAATCACATTCATATTACATCTCAAAACAAAGCAAGAAACTTCAGCTCCTAAAAATTACTAACCATAGAAACCTTTCATGCATGGCCCAGATGAATAATTGGAAATCCAAACAATTTTTCTTCAACACAATAAGAAACAATCATTGAATATTCACAGATTTTCACAATAACAGAGTACAAATTCAAAAACAAAAACAAAAATTAAAAAGGGAATAGAGATAATACCTGCATCCAGCATCAACAGTTGCCCCAAAAGGATTCCTGGGTTAATCAATGGCGGGTCAATGGAGTTAGCAAGAACCCAATTGAAAAGTTCAGATTTTTTTTCAAGGAATCCAAAAGGCTCTTTCGAGTTCGGCCAGAGTATACAAGAAAAGGTACAACGGTGGAGGAAAAGAATATGCCTTTTTTAATAAGGTTTTAAAAGTAGAAAATTTACCAGTTTGATTTTGAAATTCTATGAATATCAGGGAAGTTTCTTCAAGAAAGCGACCCCTTTTCCAAGCACAACTCATGAAATTATGAACGGAGATGAGGACGGCGGGGCAGTGGGACCGTGTCGGATGCACCGTGCACGGTCTGAGCGCGGCGTCGTCGTCGTCGGAACTAGCGAACTAGTGGAGGTGGAGCTGAGCAGAAGTAGTGGCAGACTTTGAATTTTGATCCAATCTCGTCTGTCGAAGTCGAACAGAGGATGAATTACACTAGCATTTTAGGGTTTATTTTGCTTCTTGGGCCAACTGGGTTTCAGCCCAATCGACCTTTATTTTTTTGCCCATACGACTACTTAAATGACGTCGTTTAAGTAATCAAAATGACGTCATTTTGATTACTTATGAAACAAAAAAAAGGATGGAAAACAGATCGTCTTCTCCGGTTCTTCATCGCAATTCTGCCGCTGCTGGCCGGAGACGGACGGCTCTGCAACTGTAAATCCGACCATGCCATGGGGTAACCTAAAACTAAAACCCCCATCTTCTTTTTTACTATGGGGTAACCATGGTTACCCCATGCCTCTGAATAGATCCACCCCTGTCTGCAATACACTGTCTAAAAAAATCATCTGCAACACACTGTCGTCGAGGAACAGATGATGGATCAAAAGGTGGAATTTGCAGGAAAATGAAGAAGGAGAAGGAAAGTTAAAAGGAAGGTTAAAGGTGGGGTAAAATTAGGACGGAATTTGGTTAAATGAAAGAATATAATAGCAACTTGAGGTTCTATTTCCACTGAGTTGCTCTTCCAATTGAACGTAGCACAGAATGCAGGTCCACAAAGTTATAAAACCGTATTCCAGCATTACCTTTAATACCCTTACTACACTGGTAATTTTTGCTTCTTTTATAATAATGATTATTGATTTTATGATTCGATTGAAAGATGGAGTGAGGTAGTGATTAATTATTTGAATTTATGCGATCGTGATATGAATACACATTTTTGCACAAATATTGAGGTGGAGTTTTTATCAACGAGATAACTAATATGGTGAACTAAATATCATATGAAATTTGACAGTAAACAACACATCACATCAGGAAAAAATATTTACTAGATTTTGGTCGATTAGTTTAGAAACAAATTTGGGCATAGTGTGTGCAAAAGATATACCTATGTGTTAGTGCATGAAACGTGCAAATTTTAGTAATAATAAAATTCTTTTGAGAAATAAAGTATAAAAATGTTCATATGCATTACAAATCAAAACCGTATTAAATTTACTTTTTTTCTCGCGTATTTTAGATTTATTTTTGTTTTGTAAATAAGATTTGTTTTTGTCGGCTGACAGAGTTATAA
>JAULKJ010335429.1:0-18531 GCA_032355405.1 Rubia balearica | reverse complement strand
AGGGTTTGGAGAAAGAGTGTTAAAGATGAGAAATGAGTAATGGTGCTGATATGAATGACTTGAAATTTTGGTTGGAGAAATTTCGCTTGAAATTTCATTATGACCAACATCAATTTCTGTTCGACCGTGAATGCTCTTTAGGCAAAAAACATGCGACGTCGAATAGGAGTGCCAACGGTTTTTTTTTGAAAAGTGTTGTAAAATACTCAATGTCAAGATTGGGGCCCCTTCCGTTGAACCTTTTAATCTGATTTCAGAATGACATTTTCGGAAAAATATGAATAAAAAATTGTTATCTACAAATTTTCATTTGGACTTCGACCACTTTCTTAGAGTGACCTAAGTGTAAATATTAAAAAGTTCACTGTCATCTCTAGTGTAACTTATAATAATGAGAGTAACAAATAAAAAGATCTTATCCCGCATAGTCTTCCTCTTCAAACTAACCCCTTGTATACTTATAAGTAATCATCTACAATTTACTCTAAACCACGTAATAGAGTTTTCTAAAATATGATGGACAGAATTTTATTATATATATATTTTTCATAAAAAACCAAGAATATGAAATTTCATGTGATTCTATGTGGTGGAAATTATCGTTCCTATAACGCTTATCATACAGATATTGATGGAAATAATAATACAAATGATACCCGATTCGCGTCCCTCTTAGGTAGTAGGTATAATCTCTAAACCAAACATTTGACCTTATGGTCGGGGTGCAGAGGTCTGACGCATAGTGACCATGAAAGAAATTTTGGGCCATAGTGTAAATTTCTCAAAGTTTCTTCATATACTGTCAGTGAATAATTTGGGCCGGTTTCATTGACCCGTTCGTGCCTAAATCAGAACATTTTGGACCTGACAATGTGAATTAGATTATGGTATCTCCAAATTTGCATTTCCACTTAAGTGCAAAAATGAAAAGGTCCACCTGTAGTCCCAACGACGATTCCAAACCTTTCCCATCCTCAGTCAAACTTATAATCCCCAAAAATGATAAATAAATAGGCATGATCCCACAGAAACTTCTCAGCCAAGATCTTCCATTTAACCTTTGCATACTTATAATTAACAATCTATAATTTATTCTAGACAACGTACTAGCGATTACAAAAAATTGATGCCCGAATTTCATTATCTTATTAATTCATAAAAATGCAAGGAAATGTAATTTTGTGTGTTTCCAAGTGGAAAAAATTATTCCATTTGGTAAAAATTATTACTAAAAATTATTTCGTGTGATTCCATGTGGTAAAGGAAATGGTATTAATACTAATAAAAATGAGAGACGAATACCCCGATCCGTTGATACCTCAAACGGAACTACATGATTTTAAAAATGCGGGATGAATACCGTGGTTCGTTGATGGCCTAGTTTTCAAAATTGGAATCTACAATTTTGCCATTTTCTCTCTCCCACCCTCTTGGACAGGCCTAAGTGTAAAAACTGAAAAAGTTCACCGAGTGTGGAAAATTTGATTTCGATCAAGCCGGACATTAATAAAGTTCATGGACAATTATAAAATCAATAATAATTTCTAATATACTTAAAGCTTTATTAAGGTCAATTATATTTGTTTGGGTCAAACTTGAGCCCATTTGCAATGCTAGTGAGCCAAAATGGTGAGGCCCAAAATCAGAGTTACCGACATCCGTCATATGTTGGCTCTTATGTTAGTCAGGTCCATTAAGGTGCGGCATCGTACTAGCCGAGCAGATTTCACAAGGGATCTAAACGACTACATATATGGAGCCCACCTCATAAATCTTTTCAAACTTTTAACTTTCTCTCGAATTCCAACAGTCCTTCAACCATTTTTCTCAAAAGTACGGTCTCTTGATTCTTTACACTTCTTTGAATTTCGTATTTTTCATAGACATTGTTATTTATATGTTGTATGAATTATGTGTTCTATTTTTTTTATTTTGAATTGTTCCTATGGATTAGGGTTCTAGGGTTTACACATTTCATTCCTATCTTTTCGTTCGATTATGTGTCCCCTACATTCCTTTAGAACCTGTATATTCTCTAATTTTCTCCTGTTTTTTATGTTGTTTCCGGGTTTTATGAAACTTCGCTTGGATGCGGTTTCAACTTCGGCCTATGCGATGGACGTTCGACATCGTAAATTTATATTTTTGCTCTTTTTATTTGAATGAGACATCGTACTTATGTGGGTTAATCCGTCGGTTATAACAATGGTTCTGCGATGTCGCATGTACATTTCAACTGAAACGATTCATTGAACCAATTTTAATTAGACCAATATCTAGCTATCATTATATATTTCATCTGTGACAATATAATTTTTAGGAAACAAAGCTGGCAGTGAAGATTTGAGCAATCGTGTACTAATTGAGGTGAGCGATATTTTGTTTAAAACGTAAATTCTTTAATAGTCTAATTTAATTATTACTAATTTAATTGACCAAATGTATATCTGTAGCGATTCGAATGAGGACTGTGTGCGGACTTCATTCGGTGATATCACACTGCATTTTGCACGTACGTTAACCCAGACGAATTTTGGTTCAATTCCAATTTTGGTAAGTCCTTCCCTTTTTCACATGTATTTTACTTTAAATTAAAATTTTCTCTAATTTATTTTCATATATAGTAACTGTGATTTTCTATCTATAATTTAGTACATCCCCAGCCAAATCAAGCCGCTCCTTCCAAAGTGCAAGATGCCTGATGTCTTGAGGTGCCACGGAAGAGAGTATCACATGCACTACTCAGGGAATAGGAGGCTAAAAACCCTGACCCCAAAGGTTTTTAGAGAGTTCTTTCATGGAGAGGACCTGAAGGTCGGGAACACGCTCAACTTCGAGCTGGTTGATGGTTTAGCACCAATATTTTTCAATGTGATCATCCTACCCCATTAGTACTTAGAATTTGTAGCTCATTATGACAGACATTAGTGACATTAAAATTGTTTTGTTGAATGTGATGTTTATCTAATTTAATCTAGAATCTATTCGTTGAATGGCATTTTTATTTTATTGAATCATTAATATTTACCCTACCATACATAAACAAATTTTTATGTTACGATCATAAATAAAATCGTAAAATACTTGTGTGCAATGATTAATTTATTTCAGCCATTCTTAAAATAGCAAATATTTGTGTTCACCAATCTTTTTTAATATATTCAAATTTTTCATTGACTATTTCCTTTCGTGGTGGACTAAAATGGTTCGCACAACCAAAAAGTGTTATGTTGCCATATTTTAGTATTTTAGTGATGAAATTATTTGTATTGGTCCTTGGCGGTTTGTTTTGATAGCGGGCTTAAATATTCCAGCCAACTAACCCCTGCGACGTCGCTACAGAAATGGCCGCTCATAGACACAATCGACATACGTGCGACATTGCACCAAGCGAGGCGGACAACACAAGGTCCCAAAACTACATCCTCTCAAAATGGCTATAAATAAAGTGTCCTTGATAATCAGTTTAACCTTATCATTTCTAAGCTTCTCTCCAATACCGAGAAACTCTCCACCCTTTCCCCCTTTTCCCCTAACAAAGGTATGAATTTCTACCCTTGCATTGCCTAAATTTCTGTAACCGTTACTTCACCTTGTTAATCTATGCATTTTATAGGTTGTATTTTTGCTTTCTAGTCTTAACCAGATTTGTTAGGGAGTTAAGTTTTCTTACATGTAAATCTATGTTTTCTTACAGATTTTCCAGGGTTTGTTTTAGGACGTTTTTGTGTATATTTTTCTTATTAATGCATCATTTTTTTAAGATTCTGTGTTTTTTCTCGTTGGTGTCTCTGAAGTATGCAAAGTCGGTGTCTAGTCGAATGTCATTCGGTCGATGCATGAGACGCTATACATATGTCGGCGATGCTGACTCGATATATCCATCGGTAATACCGATGTCTTAATGAAGTCGCATGTAGGCATTTAAGTTAATTTCAAATTCTTTCTGCAACGTCATTTTTGCGTCGGTCAAGATATCGGTCATGATGACTAACCAGTGATGTCACCGGTACATGTCAACTAAGTCTCTGGTTCTAACCAACATGTTCCTGCAAGCGGATTGATTTTATTTTAATTTCTATTTCAATATTAGAGCTGAGACAATTATTATTAATATTCAAAGTTTTGTGTACAAATTATAAGGATATTATTATGAATAATGTTTTTCTAAAACTTTTACTACAGTATTTGAACAATATGTAATTGACTACATGTACGATTTTATCAACGCATGATTTTTAAAACCATTTCCAACCGTACCATTCAAAATAATTTTCTACAATGTTTTAATTCAAAAATATTGAACAAATACTTTTGTAGACTGAAATCAATCATTTTCATAAAATTAACTAATTTTCCTTTTACATTCCCAAATTTAAACTAATGATGAGATGAGGATAGGAGAAAGAAACACCATACCGGAGAAAAGCGTACCCCTCGACTTTCTTTTTGTTTTCCTTTATTTTTGCCACCTTAAAAATCTTTGGCGGTGGTTTTCCCTATTATTCAACCATTTTAAATCGTAACATAACATAACATACCTTGGTTCACCTTTGGTGCCATGTCCTCTGTTACGAATGTGAAAGTGTTGGTCGTTGGGCAACTTTTAAACATGTGGTTGAACGACATCGCAGTTGAAGTTGCATGGGTAGATACAAAGAGAGATCTTAGTACGTCGTCGCAGTACGCATATTTGGCCCACATATATGCTTTGGGCCTGGGCCGCGATGAACCTAATCAACAACAGGCGATGTCGCAGCTAATTTGCTATATACGACACGAAACCGACAATTAGGCGATATCGCTTGTGATTATTAGTGAGCCGAAATAGACAAGCGGCCCACACCAAGAAAATCTTTTGGCAAAGTCAATGATAGACAAAAATAACAATAGTCGAACGTCACATTTACATTTCATCATTAGGTATATATTTTTTCTGAGTTTTTAGCGACACTGCAATTTGGATTGTGGGCGGATTAGTGTGTGGTCTAGAAGAAATTGTAAATGATTACTTAGGGGTAAACTATGTTCTATTTCGACTATGAAAAGCTTTGTTATAAACAAGATGGTCGTTGTTGCTCTTGTTTTTTGTGGAAATTTAGATTGGACCTTTATGACACTCAAGTTGTTTGTGGCTCAGTAAATCCATTACATATACTCATGTTGTTTGATATATACTGATGTTCTAGGTTTGGTGAACGATCCAGTCATGCAGGTACCAATTACTCTGGAGTTGAGATAAAAGAAATTGAAGAGAGAGATTATGAAACAGTTAGAACATAATTACATAGCCCTCCATGATTCTGATTCTGATTTTTGTTCTAGCTGGTGTCTACTACTGATTTTATTATTCAAATGACCCTTCAATGATTATTATACTTTCATATCACGTACTTTGCATACGGTTTATAAAAACATTGAAATAAAATGTAATTTGAAATTAGTAATTAAAAACATTGAAATAAATTTATTAAATCAATAATTTTCAAAATTAAACTTAAATAAATTTAAACAGTTTCTTCAAAGTAGTGTAGGAAAACTAAAAATCACGGTGAAGAATAGTGACATAAAGACCAATCGGCCCAGGACCATTTACCACCTTGAATAATAGCGTGTCCCCAATCTCAAGTTCCTTTTCTACAAGAAATTGAGTAAACCCCATCGGGGTAGGGTCTTCATTATCCGGTTGCCTGAGTAGTGTATTTCATATTCTTTTCCGCTGCACCACAGGAAAACCGCCTCCTTGCACGGTGGTAGGACCTCTGAAATATGGGCTGGGACGTACTTATTTATAAACTAAAAATATATTTAGTAAACATGAAAATAACATATCAAAAAAGTTAATTGAGAATGAAATACATGTGTAATAGAATAATAGGAATTTAAATCTGAATAAGAAATCACTCACGTCAATTGGGGCACGTCTGCTTGAACCGACACTTTTAGCCGTTATTCTTAAAATTCAATTAAAAATTGGCCCATTTAATATTTTTTTGGCAAGGCATCGCACGCTATTTTTGGACCATAAATTGACTTGGTCTACATGTGTGCAACGTCGCCAATTAGTCGGAAAATTTGATTAGTTATACGAGAAACATGCGACATAGTATTCAAGCAGGGTTAGGAGAACAAAGAAATGATCAACGTTGCTTTACGAATGCTCCTAGAGAAGAAGGATCGATGATTCTGCAACGTCACATTTAACGGTTATAGAAATATTATCACATCAGAAAACCGGAACAAACAAAGGTATCCCCAGAAACAAAGGCCTGGTTGACAAGAACGAACTTACAATGCAAATTTCCTAAAACCTAGAGCCAAAATCCGTTTGAATTTCAATACAAAAATCTAAGAACACATTCACATTCACACTCCATATACACATCAAATTCAATGATGAATACGAAAATTGAAGTACTCTAGGAAATGTAGGAAGCATACCTTGGAACTTGCCAGTTGAGGGACTGCTAAAATTTGAGGGAAAACTGATTGTTCAAAGGAATGTATGTGGTGGGCTGCATATAAATAGTCATTCCAAAGCATTGTGAATTCCACCTCGGTAAAGCAACATCGCAGAGCATTCGACCAAATTGACAGTGTACCGACATTGTAGTGAACTCGTCTAATCTATTTTAGCCTAACCTTTTCAGTCCACTAGCATCGTAACGGGCCCCTGAGGCGAAAACTTGTCGATATATGATTGACCTTGATTCAGATGGAAGTGGGCCATACCATTTTGACTAACGTGCGTACAAGAGCATGGCTCGTTTTCGACCAAAAGGAACGTAATTGACATTCATAACAGTTACTAGTATATTAGATATTGTAATTGAAGTTTATAAACATTCATGAATTTCATAGACGTGCAGTTACATGTGAATTAATTTTAGCACATACGGTGAACTTTTTTGACGTCTAATTCCATGGGAACCACAACATAGAATTGCATGAAATTTCTTATTCTTAGTTTTCGAGGAAATAAAAAGATAATAGAATTACGTCCATCAAATTTTTTAAAGTGATAACACAAGGCTTAGAGTAAATTTTAAAATATTATTTGCAAGTACACAAGGCATCATTCGGAAGAATTTGCGGAAGTACACGTGGAATAAAATTGGTCTCTTTATAACCCTTTGTAATTAAAAGTTCAACTTTGGATGCCAAATTTTCATTTTAAGGACGATTGTAATCGGGTTCCCGAATGCCAATGTCCATTTATAATATTCCACTTAGGTCCCCCCGGCAGAGTGGGAGTACTTGGGAGCTCGAGCATATAATTAGGAAGGATGGACAAAAGGCTTCATCGCCGTTCATACCCTCAATGAAGTGACACCTTCGGATCCCACATAAAAGCTACCAAGTAACTCACTCACCTAAAATTGTGAAGTGTAAGTTAGTGGGATCTTATCTCAAAAGGAAACACATGCATTGATCTGAGGCTCTACAAAGAGAGTAATATGTTGACTTCCACACTTTCAGTCGCAGTATACTAATTCATTTTATCAACTAAAGAAGTTCATCAAGACCATGAAAAACCTACTTAATCTCCAGTACAATCCTAATCAGTCAACAACAACATTTTATAGGCGCTACACTGAAGAAATATTGGAGGTTGAGGATCAGACGTATACAATGGTTATCTATGGAAACTTGAATAGTATTTTCAACACCAAACTATATGAGAAACTTGTAGCCAGTCTCCCAACAACCATTTAGCAGCTCTATGGCATTATAAAGAGATATGCCTAGGTTGAAGAGGCAACTAAATGGAGATAGCAAATGACAACAACAACCTGAGAGATGGGCTAAACCTTATGCCAGTAGAAATTGTAATATAGAGGGATGTAACCCACTATCACATTTGAGAGCACATATCTTGTGTGTCAATTGACACCTTCCTCAGCCTCTAGTACTGGAAGGTCGTCATTGTACCTCTCAAATACACATTTTATACAACCTATTATTCCTTATGCTACAATTAAGCAGATAGTGGTAGTAGAGATTGTCCACTAGAGAAGAGGGATTTTCCTTATGATTTATGCATGCATGGAAACTGTATAAACATACATATATGGGGAGGTGTGGTTTAGTTTATTCATTCCTACAAATGAAATTAAAGATAACTAGAATATATAAATAAAAATATGATAATTATGAAGAAAAAAAAGAGATATTAAACACAAATATACATAGTCTTGGGCACAATTTATGTTCAACTTCTAAACCTCTTATCGATCATCCAACCAACAATATATTTTTAACCTCTTGGCTAACTATTGTGAAGGAAATCCACATATTCTTCTTAATTATAGCTATGAGAATGAATTAAACATCTCTACAAAGATCTCACTAATGATCGCCCTAGACGATCGATGCCTCAAGTCATCTCATTAGTGGCATTATGCTTGAAGAATAAAAAATCTTGATAATACCTGAAACACTTAACCAATTCATATAATTCAGAAAGATGATAGAGAAAGTTCAACATTCTGTGGCGATATCTCCCGACATCAAATATGCTCTGCTGAAAAGAGTCTTCAATTGTAGTACAAGCAAGGTAGGGGTCATGTTCGTTACTCTTTTTGACCATCTAAGGTTCCGTATGAAAACTTTATGACAGTACATATCATAATTATCAGGATTCACAAGCAGTGCGGAATTCCAAATTGGGGTGATTTCTCTTCTCGTAACTATGACCAAAGAGAAAAAGCACATAACCATCAATTGCAACTTTTCACTAGTAGAGGGAAGCCTATTAATGGTGGCATTGGAAGGTGGCTCCAAAAAAAGCGAGGAATGGACTTGGTGAAGGGGTTCCAAACAATCCAACCGCCTTTGATTGTGATAACCTAAAAGTTTGGAACCTCAGCCAGATTGCATTTCCAAGTTTTTCACAGGCTTCCTTATGCTGTTATGGACGCACAATAGCATTTTTGTGTTTGGAATGGCTATCGTGTCCTATTCTAGAGTTCAGAACGATGTTTTCTTAAAGGTGGCATAATTCAAAAATGGGTATTGAACTTGGAACCCATTATTTATAAAAGGAAAAAATGAGCCCATTCATTAAATTCTCATAAACAATAAAATTTCAAGGGTTTCTCCCATTTTTAGTCCATTGATGAAGAAGTAAAATCAATACATTAAATAGCACAATTTTCCATTGCAGAAGGTAAGTTTTATATAAATTTATTGTTTGACATTAACTTGAAATGAGGGTGGAAATGTTACACACACAGATACACACACACACATATGTATATCTTGAATTAGGGTTTGTAGTTAGGTTAATTAGGGTTGGCTTATGATTATTATAGTTAGAATGCTAATGAGTTTCATTTTAATTGACTTGTATGAAAATGGATTAGAATGAACTCATTGCTAATGATCTTAGAAAATCACCCGATTACATGCCATTGGTAGAATTGTTTATTATGTTAGGGTTTGAAAATGTTTCTAAAAAATGTTTATTATGTCAAGCATGATGCCCATGTAAGGATTGTAGAAATGATGTGTATTTGGGGAGGAAAAATTGAGGGAACATCTTGTAATGAGGGGGTTTAATACTACCTCCACTTGTTGGGTATGGAATGGGGAAGTTAGAGTAACGTCTTGTACAATTAAATATGGTAATATGAATGTGGGATATGAATTAGATGGGAATGCGGAATTTGACGAAGTGGTTAATGATATTGCAAGAGAATTCAAAGGTTAACCCAAGTCTTACAAGCTTTACTTAACGATAAACATATGCCATTGTACAATAGTTCAAAACACTCAGTTTTGAGTGTGACTTTGAGGATAATGAATTTGAAGGAAAAATTTGGGTGGACCTATAAGTCAATGGCCGAAACTTTTGAATTGTTTAAGAAATTTCTCCCCGAAGGTAATCTTATACCCGATAGGTTGTATACTGCAAAGAAAATTCTCTTCCCAATGGGATTGGAACCTCTTTTCCAAATGATAGTATGTTGTAGCAGGGTAAGGATGATGAAAATGGGAAAACATGTTGAGTATGTTGTGAGTCCTGCTACAAGTTGAAGAGGGGTACAATTGCAGTGGGTGCGGATGTGTTAATGAAATCAAAGAAAAGACACCGGCAAAAGTTATGTGGTACCTCCCTATCATTCTCAGATTGTAGAAGTTATTTACCTATAAGCAAGATGCAAAATTTTTGCGCCGGCACCAAAAGAATGATTTACCGCTGGATTATGTGATCAGACGCATGCAAGATTGTGAGCAATAAAAAATTGATGTTGGTTACCCAGAGTTTGGCTTAGAACCCCGACATTTAAGGTTTGGCCCATGTACTGAATCCATTTGGTAATATGGTAGTACACATAGTTTTTGACCGGTTTTGTTGGTTATCTACAACCTTCCATCAATGAAACAGTTTGTGTTGTTGTTTTTGATAATTTCTGGTTCTAAGAAACCGGGTATTGATATAGATGTTTACCTTGCTCCTTTTGTTGATGATTTGTTAAATCTATTTAATTTTGGTGTTCGAACGTATGGCGATAGTGTTGGATATTTCTTTACATTTTAATTGATGTTATTTTTCACCACTAATGATTTCCTTGCCTACCAGAATTGTCTAGGTACTTAGTGAAAAGTCACTATGCTTGTCCCGTTTTTATATTTGAGTAGGAGACTGAATATCGCCAGTTGAAGCATGGTTGTAAAATTGTAAATCAAAGTCATCGTAGGATTCTTCTTATGAGTCATCCATGGCTATTGGTGAAGAAATTTTTTGATGGAGAAGTGGAGGCTAGAGAATCACCTGTAGCACGAGCTGGAACACACATATTCGAAACAGTGAATAATTTTCCAGATAACATTGAGAAGAAGAAATGTAAGGTTGCCATGGATTGCAGTTGGAAGAAATGCTCAATTTTTTTTACATTGCCTTTTTGGAACATTTGAATGTTAGACATTGTCTTGATGAAATGCACATTGAGAAAATTTTGTGCAATTCTTTGGTTGGGATGTTGTTGAATACCCACTAAAAACAAAGGACGAGATTAAGGCTCAATTAGATTTGGTTGAGCTGAGAATTAGGAATAACATAGGGCTAATAACTTCTGATCAAAATTGTCACCTCCCCCAGTTTACTAATCTATGTCTTAGTCAGAGAATAAATTATTTTGTGAGACCCTCAGTAGTGTTAAGGTCCCAGCTGCGTATTCGTCCAACATCAGTACATGTGTGTCATTTGAGGAATTGAAGTTGGTTGGGTTAAAGTAATGTGATTGCCACAATCTAATGCAGGAATTGAATGCCATTGCGATTCACACAGCATTTCCATCCCGACTGTTCATTATTAAGTTATTTTTGTTCTTAAATTCCATATGTAGCAAAAACATTAGTGTGTCAAGGTTTAACCGGTAGCAATCAATGACTTTTGAAGTTTTGTGCCAGATAGAAATGTATTTTTCCCCGTCATTCTTTGACATTACTGTCCACTTGATAGTTTATCTTGTGCGGGGGATAAAGCTTTATGGTTCTTCATTTTTGAGGTGTGTGTACTCATTCGAGAGGTACATGAGAATATTAAAGATTTTTTTAAAGAAACGGTACAGCAAGATACAACTATTGTACAAAGGTATGCGGGATAGTAGGTTATCAAATTTTGTACTGATTATGCAAGGGAGGTCGATTCGATTTGGGTTCCAACTCATAGAAATGAGGTACGATTGGAAGGTCATGGGCTTAGACGGGGGAAACTTTTGAGCCCTATCGCAAAAGATTTATGTACTTCCCATTTTTATGTTATTCGCAATCATGACGACGTTGTCCCATATATAGAAATTCAAATGGATGCCATTAGAGTCGCCAACCCTAATGTCAATGAAGCTGAGCTCCTAAAATTACAAAATGGAGTTGTTGCGTCATGGTTGCGTGATCATATTTCTATGGACGATCATCCTATGAAAATTAAATAGTTGGCTCATAGAGCATTGGGTATTGTACTTTCTTACGAGGATACTCCATCAATTTTTTAAAATTTTCCACAAAATTGTTGGATAATAAGGGTGTATCTAACAATAGTAGAGTGTCTCTTGTGTCCAAATCTTAGCTTGTTGGTAATAGAAGTGACAATAATCCCATGTATGCTCATCATTGTTACTTTGGAATAATTTCAGATACTTGGAACCTTTATTATGCCACTATGTGAGTTGAAGTTTTTAAATGCCAATGGATGGATTTTAATAATGGGTAGTGGACAGAGGATTTTGGTTTCACCCTTGACGATAGAAGTCGCGTCCGTTGGTGGGAAGATCCTTTCAATATTGGCCTCCCAAGCACATCAGGTTTTTAACATAAGGGATCCTTTCAATCTTATGTGAGAGATTGTTGTGGAAGGAAACCAAGTTTTTTTTGGAGAGTAAGAAGCCGAAGAAATTTTTTGTTTCGGTCAAAATACGATGGGTGTTGGAATGGATGATGCTATCTTGCCTGAGAAGGTCGATCCGAGTTTAAACTGTTTTGTCGGCCACAATAATCATGATGAGAGAATCTGGGTGGACGTCCGTGCTAAGGCTACCCGTAAAACAAGGAGAGAAAAAAAGGTTTTGGTTAAAATACTACGGGTGTTGAAATGGATGATTTTACCTTGCTTGAGTAGGTAGATCAGAGTTTGAACTATTTTGTCGGCCGTAACGATCATGATGAGGAAATTTGGGTCGACGTCCGTGGTAATGTTATCCGTAAAAAGAGGAGGGACAAAAATTTATGAACAAAACAAAATAGAAGAATTTGTGTCATCGATTGTAATTGTTTTTGTTTGGACAATTAAGTGCTTCAAATTTCCATGATCAAAGCTTCATTTTGAATTAAACTTCTATTTATATTTTAGAAGAACAAAAAATAAATCTTTAAGTAACAACTAATACCCTAAATAACTCAAATAGCATTCAAACTAGAAAATTGCATAAGTCAAAACAAACAAATATTCAAAACCTAAATCAAGAAATAGAAAACATCCTAAAACAAAGACAAGCTCAAATCTCATGAATAAAAATTTAACATAGCAATATCTATGGAAGGTCTGACTCCAAATCATCCTCAAGATCACCCATCAATGTAGATTGGTAGAGGTGAGGTCGGTGGGTGGAAGCAATATGACGTTCATAGGCTCATTGTCTTTTGTCAATTTTTAAAATTCTCACCTTCATGGCAGCGAACTTCTTATGCACCCACTTGTAGCTATCTCTAACGCCTCTGAAGTAGACTTTCTCCAAATCTACATTAGCTAAACACATACTCCCTCCGTCCCACTTTAAATTTCCTATTTGTTTTTTCAGAGTCAAACTTTACAAACTTTGACGCTAAATATAAATTAATATATAAAAAATAAATATATCATGTGACATATCGTTAGATTTTTCTTAACATCTATTTTCTAAATATTAATTTTTTATTTGACATTATTATATACAACTAGAAATATTTACGGTCAAACATGCTCATTGAAGATCGTGAAAAAACAATTCAGAACTTAATAGTGGGACAGAGGGAGTACACATTAATATATGCAACAATACACGATAATAAAATAAACTAAAAGAAAAAAAGGAAGTCACTAACCTTCATAAACTCCTGGCCTCGGCATCCCACTGCATTGGGTCTTATGACACCATTTACGATTGATGAACACCCACCCCTTATTTTTGAAATAAATCTTGTTGAAGTACTTTGTTCCTTTTTCCTCCCAGAAAATTTCAAACCCCTCAACCTTCTTCAATATGATCGTGAAAAAATCCCCATAAAGGAGGCTCCTCACAACCATCATTCAAGTGGAAACCCAATGCATGTGCCTAAATATCGTCACCCCGGAGTTGATTTCGCTACCCTCCACTGTGAAATTATTCAACATCAAGGTGGTATAGGTAGGCTCAGTCATGTGTATGGCAGCCAAAACAGAACTTATAGCAATTATTTCACATACTATATGTTGATCTACTATCAAATTATTGAGATAAAAGTCTCCGGTTTACCCAAAATATGACCCATCACATTGGAAATACCTCACACTACATTGGACATGGTCAATATATGGGTAATCAACAAGTAGTGATCATTTTCCCCTATGATAAATATCATCTAGTGGACCCTCTATGTCTCCCGGGTAAAAGCTTTCCGAGTTCTTATATAGGAAATCTAGGGCTTCATTCAAAATCCATTGGTTAATTCGAATATCAATCACCTTTATCCTAGTGGAGTAATCTCCATTCACAACCTCGTGTATATTACAATAAAAATTGATAAGTCAAATCATAATACGATGCTTCTTTTCACCAGACCAACCTCTCCACATGTTTGTCCTTACACTTTTCTAACGTTTCGGCTAATCTTAGTCGCAAATACTCATTGAAATCAACAACATAATAATAAATTCATTTCCCTTTAGAACATAATTGATCGTACCTAGTTTGTGCAAACAAGGAAACAAATTTTACTGGGTTATACCCGGGATTGTTACCGGTGGATCTAAAACAGAGCACGCGTGATGAACCTCCTGATGCCATTGTTATTCAACTGCTAATTTCTTGAATAATGTAATATATATATATATATACTGAGCAACTTTCGAGTTTGGAAACTGCTTGGAGCTTTTATTAAGAGGGGCTAAATCGTATGTTCGGAACCCAGAAAAGGAAACTCGATTCTTCATATGGATGAGGCGAATTGGTTCCAAAGTTAAAAAAATTAAATGAGAAAAATGAGTTTCCTTTCTTTTTACTAGAGGAGGGTTGGATTCTGGGCCCGAATACACAACCTACCTTTTTGAGTATGAAAACTGATTTGGCTCAAATGGTTAGTTTTACCCAATGAACTTATGAACTCAGGAGTGAGTCTGTGTTTTTTTATAGAGCTGAGCAAAATTAGAACTCGGAAATGCTTCGGGCCTAATGGTAATTTTGCAAAAAAAGGTTTGAAGTCCTTGTTTTCTTGTAAATTGATACATTAGGCATTTTCACATCACCATTGACCAAGTATTTAAAAAAACAAACTTAAATTAATTAAATGACCTTCCAATTGATCATAATCCATGTAAACATGGTCAGTTGTACTAAATTTTAAAAAATTTAATATTAACAAATTATCCATAATGAAAATGGAGAATTCAAATTTTGATCGCAAGTGGTTTACAAATATTTGAACATGCGATCAATGTCTTTCGCAATGATGTCCTCTTGGTTCTCAGCATCACTACCCCCATCCTTGGCCTTCACCTCGGTCTCCATAAAAATAAGCTCAAATATTTGTGGCTTACATAGTTTCTTAGTTCAAACTGGAGTCCTTCGGTTTCTATGAAACATTGATGCTGGGAATTCTCTCTACCTAACATCTCATGGGTCTCTTCCACGACCCCATGAATGCAGTTCTAGTACTTTCCTATGGTACTCTTTCAACTACTCTGGGAACTTATCAACACAAAAAAATCAACATTCACAATTATAAAAAATTACAACAGATGGAAATAATTCCAATATAATTTTATAAAAATTACGGGAAGCCGATCCCTCAGAAATATCATGTTCCGCATCACTAGCCCTTTTTGTATTCTTTGCGGCATGTCCATGACTCACCCGTTTCTCCCATTTATGATCAAATTCGATCTTCAATTGGTTATACTGGAATGTAGCCTCATCATAAAACTCTAATCAGAGATATCGATCTTGGGGTTCGACTCTGGCTTTCTTGATCAACGAAGTGATTAAGCCACCATAGGGGAAATCCTTTTTTTATTCGAGGCCTTAAGCATGCTCAAAATTATGGTCAACACAGTGTTCATCTTCATCCATTCCATCATCTACTAGAATAGTATAAGATTACCGATGGTCGGCGCACATGTGTGCCCACCTGTGGCCAACACATTCAAGCATATCCACTCATAAATGAGCCCCTGCTCAACAGTCAAAATTCTAATATCATAGCTCCATGCTGGAACCACAGTACTTCCATTCCTGTGGAAGTATTTCCTAGCCATGGATACTCGGTCTATAGGGGTGGCTTCAGTGACCGATGGCGAACTTTGTTGGTGATAGATTTCTAGAAGGCCTTAGGGATCGTCAGGTCTAAATTTTTGGAGAAAGTGTAGGGGCATTCTTGAACCGTATTTATTTTGTACTTGGTCATTGAGATCGTGCGGCCCTTAACCTTAGTATCATCACAATTATTAATTTTGGGAAATTATTCATTTTGGACAATTATTCATTTTTTCTACATGAACATTATCCTCTAAACATAACAAATTCTCAAGATGTTGATATTTTAAAACAGTTTAACAAATAAGACCCAAATATTCAACCGAAAATTTACAAATTACTTTATAATTTATAACCTCATGTTTAGAAAAATCAATTTATCTCTCCTCCGCTTTCTTTTTGAAAAATTATTTGGATGGTTGTTTCTCGGTAAATAGTTTATGGCTATGGCCTCTCGCTGCTCATGTACTCTTCTTGGTGTGACCAAGCCTCAACATTATGGTCAGATTGGGAGTTTTTGGTAGAATTCTAAAGTTAGGGTTTGAGTAGAGATCTCAACTTTGGACTTAAATTTTTCATCGAAATGCTGATTTACGGATCTATTTTTCTTTTTATATATCCATGTTCTGAACTCGGAACCCATTTCTGGGGTTTATGCTGAAGGCCCGAGTTTTCTTCCGAACTAGCAAGCGTTATATGACAAGATAAAAAAACCCATTAAATTAGGGTTTTCAAAGGGTATTAAATACCCTCAGAAAACCACCAAGTTTCCTCGCATTTCTCCCACACCAAAACTTCTCCAACCCTCTAATCTATTTCTCTTCATCGTCCAATCATGTGTCAATGAGAGATAGGTATTATTGTTTATTGCTCCTACATTTCTCCCACTGGTAAATTCTCACTTCATTTTCACATTATTGAGGGGGAATGATCTCATTTGCTCTTGGACAAGAAGTCGAATAAACTTTAATCAAATGAGAGATCCCACTTGTTTGAGGTAAAGGTTAGTTTTTCTAAACACCATATTATATGAAGCCCAACGATGGATTCTTGAATGTATTGACATTTTAAGGGCTAGTGATAATTTTTAGGGTTATTGATTATATTGATAGTTTAATGGGAATGTTTAGTGAAATCCCAATAATTGTGAGCTAGGTAGTATTTTATCCCTAAACATTGTTTTATACTGTCTAGGAAAAGAACTCGTGACGCTGAGTCATGTTCAAAAATATCCATCCCCACAACATTGAGATTGGGTTGCAATGACGATGATGGCTAGGAGAGAGTTAACTTCGTTCGTTTTCAACAACTCGGGAAAGTGTTTGTCGAAAGAAGTGTGAAGTGGTCCAGTTGGATTGGGAAGGTCGGAATGACAAGGGTAGACATAAGGTACGATAATTGGCATGAGGTACCAAAAGACTACAAGGATACCCTTTGGATGGAGTGCAAGGTACCATTAATTGGTCATAGTGTTGTTCCACACCTAATTTCCATTCTTTTAATTTACAAATTAACTCCCCATTATTGTAACTCCCAACATTCAAAATCCTACGCAGAGACCCTTTGAAATCGAAGCCTTGGATATGGGATATCTAAGAAAGAAGGAAATGAACATGATGCGCAAGAATTGGCAGGAACATATACAATTAGTCAGTGGACTACATATTTTCTTTGGAGAGAGGTGATTGCCAATGGCTAACTTACACACACATTCAATTGGAGCCACAAGAGAAGGGTCTAGGACAATGACATCAATGTTAGTCAACTTATATTAAAATTTCAAAGTCTTTAAACTAACATGTCTTTAGTGATGACATAGTTGTAACATAGGTACGACAAAAAAATAATACATTAATGTAATTCATCATTGGTTGAGCTGTGAGGCTTAGCACTACTACAAAAAATGAATTTTAACTTTACCCCTTTATAATCGGTTATTGAAAAAACTAAAGTTAAAAGTTCTTTAACTTCGCTTAAAAATATAACTGACTCGCCTGCTCCCGATATCGCTAAACTCGAGTGGAGGCTAAGTCTTAAATATGAAAAATAGAAATTTATATTTTTACTCCTGTCCCTACTACTATACTTCCTATAGGGTAGATATTAACATGAACGAGGTCATCCAAAGAGATGTTAGTAATCTAAAAGTTAATTACACGCAACCGCAAGCGGGTCGTTGATTTGACCACTTGCTAGGAATAACTAGTATTGCTTAAAACAGGAGTTGGGGAGGGGGTTTACTAACAAGTACTAACATGTGAAAGCACGAGTGATTGAAACTATATTAAACTAGCACTTGGAGAGTATTTGCGTAACATGATCGGTGTTATCTTGATCCTCGATTCAATCACATACAAGATGTACAAGCCTATTCTAGTGTTTATGACACGTGGTGTGGTTGATGGTCAACACTTCACCATACCAATCACGTAGGGTGTGCATGCAATCTTTTATCGACACTGCCTTCATAAGTACGGGACTGAATCTACCCGTACGATTATATCTCGGGCACTACACCACAATGCTTCTCCCTAGGCTTTCA
>JAULKJ010335327.1:0-18534 GCA_032355405.1 Rubia balearica | reverse complement strand
ATTAGCATAGTTACTTGACTTTGCTAGTTTTGTTGTTTTTACTTTCATAACTTAGGAAACCAACCAACCAAACCCCCCCCTTTACTTGCTTTATATCTATGTGTAATTATATCTAGGCTTGTATTCATCATTGTATGCTTAGACGCTTGGAAATATCCCTCTTCTCTGTGGACGACCCCAACTTGCCAAACTATCAACTTAGTTGTATTTAGTGAGAAATAGGGCTTATAAATTATATCTTTGAGAGGTACGGCGACGACTCCCCAGAAAATGACTTCTAGAAGGATCTAGTTTAATTTTCTAGAAATAAATAAATAATACATATAATAGCTAATAATTAAATTTTTGGGCCCCAAAAAGTTTGAGAACCTGTTCAAAAGAACCGGTTGGGCCATGTAAAGGTCGGACCTGTCTGGCATGGTCTGTGTCCAAGGTGTCTGCCACAGTCCGTGCCCAAGGCTTTTGCACGAGCCATGCAAAATTGTACGCTCCATGCTGGAAAACATGGTCTATGCTTTTCAGTATGACTTTAGCCTCAAATTACTTTTCGCTGCTCCAAGTGAATCATTAATCCATTTTGAGAGTTCTTGTAGTTTTTTTATAGTATTCATAGAGACAAATTAAATTATACTATCAATGGACACCAATTCATCTCGGATCATTCTCATAACTCGGCTTCAAAACTATGATCATTCCTGGTTCGCTTCTTTTGCCTTCTCTTTACTCTTACTTCAAACTATCTTCTACCATTTTGGAAGTGGTCGTCAATCTACTACCATTCTTGCGAATGGCTTTCTCTGATGATTTTAGCTCCACTAAGCACACAAATATTCTATGTTTAATCTAATCATGGAGGAAACTAAACCAGGAAACTAATTGCTTACAAACTGGGGAATTTAAGGTGAATAACCACACAAGTTGATTCTAACCCCCTATTCGGTAAGACATCCAATTCTTGAACTAAAAAAGACAAAAAAACATAACAAATGTGAGAGTCAATTGTGTTAATAAGATAACTTTGTTTTTCACACTACAAGAAACTAGACCTTTTACTTTGCCTCTTTTACTTCAAATATCCAAAGTAAAAAGTCCTTTTCCCTCAATTTTTTTTCGAAGTAAAATGTATTTTTTACCTTGGGTAAAGTTAACCGAGGCAATTGATAGATTTATTACCTCAGTTATTTTTAACCGAAAAAAGGTTTTAAAAATAAAGTAAATATTCTTACCGAATGACGCACAACTTCACACATGCTGTTCTATGAGAATAGCCGACTTCGCATTATATGTCACTTTTACAAACATGTAATGCGGCGGACGACCGATGTCGGTGTTATATTGCACTCTCAAACTTTTAGAGGTTAAACATGTTTGAAAATTATTGACTTTGGTCTACAAAAGTATTTTTCAATGGTTTTTAAAATGTGTAGAAAATGGTGTTGAATGGTACAGTTGAAATGGTTTTTAAAATCATGCACAGATCAAATCACACATACAGTCAATTATTGTTCAAATAATTAAATACTGTAATTAAATACTTTAATTATTTGAAAAACAGTAACCATAACAAATGATAACAAATTAACCTGCTTTTGACCAAATAAGAAAATGCGAAATAGATTAGAAATATGTTCATGTACCTTTATTCTAAGTAAAAAAACAATATAATATTACTCTTTCTTAAATAACTCAACAACCTATTATTTTTTTCGATTCAAGCAACAAGATAATAATTGACTGTAACAAAAAAATCATAGATTGCAACAAGATAATCAACCAAAGTTTTGAAAAGGAAGATTGTTGTAACTGGTTTAAAATTTTGAATAGTCTAACCCTCCGAATTTTATTGAAAGAGAAATCTTCCCCTCATTTATTCCCTTGGTCCCACTTCGGCTGTAAAATGGTAAAAAATTCCTCCAAGATAATAATTCTTGTTTCTTGTTGTGTACGAGTATCCTCTCTCGAGGTAAGAAATCTGTCAAGAGTTCAAATTTATTTAAAAAGTGGGGTCATAAAAATTATTTTTTTGTTTGAAAATGATTAAAACAATTTTTTTCATTACACACAAGTCTAATTTAAATTTTTTATTATCATAATTTTAAAAATTAGTTTTGAATGGTAGGATAAAAAAATTGAGACAACCAATAGCTATGTAAATAACATAATTATTTTTGCATTAAATCTTAGAGTCGTGGATTAAAACTTAAATATATAACATTAAAATAAAAATCTATATTCTTAATCAAAAAAATATTCCAAATTAAAAAAAAATTCCACTCAGTCAATAAAGCATAAAACTAATATGATGACCCAATAGTGATACCTTGAACACTATTGGCCCTGAACCATCTAACAGCTCGAAATAGATCGTGTCCCCAATTCTCAGTTCGTGGTCATCAAGAAACTCACCAAAACCCTTTGGGAACATGAACTTGGTCCTCCTGTTCCCCCGAGTAGGTCATGCGCCATTCTCTTCCGTGGCACCTAAACACTATATGAGTCTTGACTTTTGGCAGGAGTGGTACGATGTGCCTTAGGATGTACTAAATTATAAATAGAAAAGTACAGTTAGTATATATGAAAGTAATCCAAATAAAATGTTAAATGAAAATTAAAATACATGTGTAACGGGTAGGACTTACCAATGTTGAAACCTGACCGAAGTTCTGCAATCTCAAGGTGCAGCTGAAACATTGAGTGGTATCACCGAAGTAATACTGCGAGCGCTTCTCCTCTGAATCGCACAAGATCTACATTGATCAATGATAGTATAACTAATTAAATAAGAATATAAGTAACCTAATAAAATGAGTGTAGCAATCTAAACGAAAAATCAGGGAGCGACTTTGGGAACTTTTGTTGTTAGCCATGATTCATATCACTTGTATGATACATCAATATAAATTGGTTCGCAAACGCCGTCGATTATATTGACAGGACGTAACTAAAGTGGCAGAAAACATCGATCGAAAACACATTTATGAAATGCACAGACGTCCGACATTGACCTACAATTGGTGAAGTTGGCCATATGTTGCACATACATGTCAGTTCAAAACAGTGGCATGGCCAACATGTATGTCTGACGTCGCTCATCATTCGTTTAGACCGAATATGGTGACCGACAGACAAATGAGTTCACATTTAAAATTTTAAAGCATGATTAAATGCATATTAGCGAGGTCGGTAACCTCTAGGTTAAATTGATAAGAAAATTGAGAAAGTTGCGACATCCCATTCTTTTAAAAAATTAGCATAATTAGGCATGAGCGACGTCGCACAACAATCGTATAAAACGAAGGTGAACCGATAGCCCATTGACGTCACATTTAACCCTAGCAGTCGCGGCCAATATTGCATAAACCAAGAAAAATTATGCTTGGAAAATAGAAAATAATACAAAATCGTCCAAAAACATACCAAAATATTACAAAATATAGTACCTAGGTTGACATATAAGAAAAATTCACACTATAACTAATCCATAAGAATTAGAAAACCAAAAATATACTAACATATTGGCACACCATAGATAGAAAAATTTCAAAGGAAAAAAAATACAAAAATGAAGGATTTGGAAGAACTAAAAAACCATACCTTTTAGAAGAGAATATAGGGTATGGGACTGTTGGAATTCGAGGGAAACTTGAAAGTGAATGTTTGAACTTATTCTAAGGTGAGCTCTATGTATATAGACGTTATGGAACGATGTCATTTTAAACTCTTGTGAATTCCACCTTGACATGTGCGATGTCGCACGTCAATCAGCCTTACCGAAAACTAACCGAACTATGACCGATGTTGGCTTACCTGAATGTGGCCCTAACAATTTAAACCCACTAGCATAACAAATGAGCCTGCGTTTGACCAAAACGAATACAATTAACTTTCATAACAGTTAACATTATATTATTGAAACTACATATTAAAATTTTAAAATGTCTATGAACTTTATTAAGATCTATTTCGATTGGAAGCGATTTTGGCGCATCCAGTGAACTTTTTACATTTTACACTTAGATCCCTCCAAGAAAGTGGGAGAAGTTGGAATGCAAAATTGGAGATACCCTTATGTAATTCACATTGTCATGACCATATTGTTCTTTAGGCATCAACGAGTCAATTGAAGGCCCAAAATCTTCACAGTGAGCATATGACGACACTTTTCAAAAATTACACTATAGACCAAACTTTCTTGAATGTTTCCTACGCTTCAGAACTCTGCACCAGAACATAAGAACAAATGTTTGATATGGACATTATGTGTACTGTCTAAGAGGGACGCAAACCAAGGTAGTGTGTGATCATTTTTATTAGTATTCCATTAATAACCTTATGATGAATGTTATGAGAACGATAATTTTCACCACATAGAATCACACAAAATTACATATTCTTGGTTTTTATGAAAAAAATATATTAAAATTCCATCCATCAATTTTTTTGAAGCTCTAGTATGTGGTTAGTAAATTGTAGATGATTACTTATAAGTATATGAAGGTTAATCGGAAGAACTTGTAGAAGTGTCCATGAGATCAGGCCAGTTTCTTTATCAATCTCGGGAATATAGTTCGACTAGGTGTGGCAAAGTTGTTTTTTGGGATGATCAAAATTGATTTTGGCGCAAACGGTGAACTTTTTTAATTTTTGCTCTTAGATCCCTCCAAGAAAGTAGGAGAAGTCAAAATGTAAAATTGGAGATATCCTTACGTAGTTCACATTGTCATGACCATGTCATTCCGATTTGAGTATTAACAGGTCAATGAGAGGGGCTGAAATCTTCACATGAAGTATTTGACGATACTTTTAGGAAATTACACCATGGACCATTTATGTGATGTCGTAAGAACCTCGCTGAGAACTAAACTTCAACCAACTTGCTACCAACGTCGGTTACCCTGAAAATTCTAGCGGGAACCAAAAATTTAAGCTGAAAATTTGAGTTGAAATTTCCCCCAACCCAATTTCATCTTAATTTTAATCACTAACTATACCCACTTCACATCTCCAAAACATGTCCTCCAAACCCAACTCCCAAGATTCTATCAATTCACACCATTGCAACAATTCAAGTGTTCAATGAAATTGCTCCTCTCAAACATCAACAAGTATTAAAGGATGAAGCATCTCTGGGTACAAATTAATTGAGGTAGTTTTCCATTCATTCAATGTTCATTTTGCAATTTTATTAGTGATTTTGTATATTTTTTTCATGGAACAAAGATTGAATATATTCATGATGTATGATGATTGTGTTACATGCTATATAGTGTATAGTGTTTGTGTTGTCAAAATAATTTCATGTTTGTAAGTAGTGAGAAAAAAACATAGATTAGGGATGATTGTGGACAATAATTACATTTTTATAAGAACACATTTTGAATATGCGACGTCGGTCTTAGTCAATCGTCCCTTGCGATATGTTACCAAATAATGACTGAAGTCGGTTTGCACGTCATCATGTGCGACATCAATGTCCTATGTATGCGACGTCGCACTCAAGCTGACGAGTTATGTTTTTCTTGTTGAGATTAATGTCATCTACATATAACTATATTATGTGTATTTCATTTAGGGACTGCCCATTTCTAACATAAATTTTGTTTCTTATAGATTGGTTGTAATAGGACAAAGAGAGTTACCGATGGATTTTCAGCATGCAGATGGATTGATTTGTCATTCACTAGTGGCCCTGACAGTGTTACTATCGTACAACATAGACAATGGAGGTTCAATACCAATGATATTTTAATTTCATATCAATCTTATGTATTTTAATATATTGTAACATATATTTGTAATATATGTGATATTTGATTGGATTTTATCATGTGATTCTATTCCGCATTAATTGAACTACAAGTGATTGTTGTGTGACGTTAAACTATTTCATGATTTATCGAATGCTAAATAATATGTAATGGCTAGAGACGAATGATTTTTTTGTGTTATTAAAATATTATAATATTGTATGAGAATCGTTGTCTCCTCGATGAATAAGTGAGGTTGAACACATCGGTATAACGAGAACACCTTACTGAATTGCCCAAACCAGTGTCGGTACATTGTGTGTGACATCTGCCTTTCAAAACGATGTCGTATTGGTCATAGTTCCACATCAGCATTCACAGACATGACTGCCCCACAACGGGCAATGTCACTTCCTAGCATCTGTGACTTTGCTCTCATTCAGACAGATATCGGCATGAATGAAAATGCAGCAATGGTCTCCCATCGTCTGCCTTATTGTTATGACAGACGTCGATCACAATACCTATCAACGTTGGTCCAAAACTGAGGTAAACGTATTTTTTACTATGCTGTTATTTACCTTGGCTTTTTGGGACTAAAAACTGCAATGAAAAAATCCTGTAGAACCGAGGTAAAATGTTATGTTTATTGTAGTGTCATCAAATCCTCTACACTTAGACCTTTATCCATCCTTGAGTAAGAACGAATAAAATTCCAAGGTGGTTTCCTAGAGCCCATAACATAATTGACTCATTGTATTCGAGAACTCCCCAAAATCCAAATACAAAGGATCATCATCCCTCATATTCCGACCTAAGAAGCTCTTCCCATAAAGCTAAACAAAGCATAACCAAAGTAAAAATGAGGCATAAAATGCTACAAGTAACACATTAGAATTCATCTCCCCAAGAGTTCATTAAAGTGGCAAAATAAGACTTCAATTTTATTTTATTTTAAATTCTCTCATTTAACCTATGAGCCCTCTAAAAGTTTTCATCCTATAGTCTCTTCTTTCTTTCAATCCTTACACCTCCCATTTTACCTCAAGATTTAGGTCTCTCATATTTTCATAGGTTGCTCTTTCAGATTTTTTACCAATGTGGGCTCCCCAATTTTGCCTAAATTTCCCTTTCAAGTTTTCAAATTAGCATGATTATCTTTATTCTTTTTTTAAAAAAAATCAATTTTGATATTTTTTCTATAAAAATACTTCCGACGAAATTCCTTACAACATCTAAAATAAACAAACATTTAATCATAAGTATCATCTAATTCCCCTCCATCCACACTTAAAGCTTGCACTGTCCCCAATGCATAGAAAAGTTCTAGAACACATGCCAAGGAGAGGGAAGGAAAGAATACTCACGATAAGGATTGAACACTAAAAACACGCTTGGCTGCACAATACTAAGATTTAATGAACATACTGAAACAACCACCATATACTCTACCCAGAACCTCTATCACTTTGAGTCCAATCACAACCACTATTATGCACAACAAGTTGAATAGAGCATTGAATCACAATAGTGGAAAGATATACCTCATCAATTTTTAAGTGTGTGCTTCAAGTGGTCTGTAGGTACATAGGTCCATATGGTGTTTGGGAATAGTGGGGGGGGGATTAATCAGGTAATTTGGAGATGGGAGAAAGTTGTCTAAGCGTTGCATACCATGCATATCTACAATATGGTCCGCGAGCTGGTTTGCTCCTAGTTTGTTTTGCTCATTTTTCTTCCTTGCATCCATCTATCCAAAACCTTACACTTCCTACAAATCAATCATGCAAACCAAGCTTAATATTGTTCCAAGACAAAAAATAGAATAAAACATACAAAAATAATCAATATGTACAATGTAAAGAAAAACACATTAACCTAATTTAACGCTTATGTTGTCTCCCTAAAAGCTCCATATTTTTAAGGTCGTCAACACAACCCTAATGTTATCAATATGGTGAAGATTTGAAATCCTTCACCGTAGGCATCCAAAAATTAAAAGCTTGAGTTAGAGTTCCTCCAAGAGGAGAATATTTTTATGGTGGAGTTTTCCTCAAGGGAGATAAGTGGTTTGGAACTTTGGCATCTTCATTTGGCTTCCCTTTTGTTTCCTATAAGATTTTCTAAAATGGAGGTGATTCTTTCTTCTCTACTCCATGCTCAACACCAACTCCTTCATGAGCCTCTTCTTTAGCTTCCTGGACTACCTTGAGAATCAAGGTAGTAGCATTGGTATTTGGCCCCCGTCTCGATTCCAGTGAATTTTAACATCCTCTAATTAGTAAACTGAAAATGTTAATTTCTTAACTCGATCCTCCAATTTCTTGGAGTGACTCATTACTCTCGGTCAAGGTTGACACACCTTGCAAAAACTCCTCCTTTAGTATGCTATAACTCACATTTCGTCCTTCACTTAGGAGCATATCATTAAAGGGTGAAGGCCATTCATTTTGCTCGCGTTGTTCATCTCTCGGTGCATCTCCATATCCCAAATCAAGATTACCACTCCACTCCGGATTGTAGGAATAGTAATAGGGGTACCACCCTTTAGCACTTCGACCTTTGAAACCAACAAATACCAGTTCTTCATAGCACTCCTCACCCAACCAATATCAAGACTCGGTAGGATGATCGGAATGACAAGTCCTACATAATCTTGCTCGTTGAGTCTCTCTCCTCATAATGATTTTCCTCAATATAAATTTTTTCATTTTGTTTTTAAAAAAAATTGGAATCGTAGTGCAATGATTCTCATTAAAAAACACCAAGTACTCGAGCAATACCTACTTCAAACAAAATCAACAAAACAAACTAAAATAAACCACACAAAGTTTAGAATCGTAGTGCAAGGATCTTTGGTGGAAACACCAAAGAAATTAAGCAAACCCTACTCCTAACAAACATACACATCCAAACAAAAACACAAGACTACGCTAACTATTAGCTAAACTATACCTTCATCCCCAAGCCAAATTTGATAGGTACTTCAGTGTCATTAAAACCAAAGCATCTATCAAAGATGATAATTATAAGTTGTTTCGCTATTACTCCTAACTACTATAGAGTAGATAGTGATAATTGGAGGTCGTCTATGGGGAAAATATAGTTTACATAGTAAACGACACACAAGCATCACAAATTTTTTGCTCATAGAGGGGGGAGTTGTTAGAGTGAGAATTTACCAACTACAAGTATAAGAATGATAATTAACTAACTAGCATGCGAGAGTAACGAAAGTGTGTACATGTAACAATAAAGATACTTGGGGGCATTTGTTTCACATGTTTAGTATCTGAATTTGAACTCTGATTCGTATTCACGTAGTCAAGTATGTCCTAATACAATGCTCGATCACACCTTGTGGGGAGTTTCAATCATTGGTTCAACCATACAACTGTCACATCAGCAGGTCCATCCCCTCAACATCTCTCACCTCCCTTCGGTTTATTTAACCCGATGCCACCACTAAACCTTACTTCCAAGGTTAATAAACCCAAAAATGCACAGTAAATTAATCTCAGGAGTAACATGACACCCTGGCACGCAACACGAATATCAATTTTCTTGGTCTCTTTTGCCTTCTTATATAATAAGTATCTCACTGTTTCCATGTAGGATTTTATCGACCCTGGGGCCACAAATTCAAGACATGGCCATTAGAATTACTCTATGACCGCAACATGATTCAAAGTTACAAACCTAATCGCCCATAACTCACGTATTGACATTTAAACTAACCCAATTTTATATATAATCCTAATCTAACTCACAAATCAACAATTATGTCTAGTAGTCACTCTGAAACACAACCTTCACATTATCTATTGACCAAATTGACAAAAGATGAAATATTTCCGGTTTTATTCCCGATTCTAGCGCTAAATCATGGAATAATCCTATTAAGTCACAATCTTAATCATTCAATAATCATAAAAATTAAACAGAAGAAATAATGATAATCAAAGAATAGAATAGAATAGAATAGAATAGAGAGAAATCTTATGATCTTAAATTATAAAGTAGATATGTTTAGCAAATGCTCGAAGCATAAAGCTACACCAATGAATGAAAACCCATTACATAGTAACAAGAATTCAAGGAAAAGATGAAAGAAATAAGAAAACCTAATGAAAAACTAGAGTTTTGGAGGTCCAAGTTGGGCTCAAATGAAAATGAGGCTATTATAGTTGGAAGAGGGGGAGAGAGAGGAAAGTCAAATGGTTTAATCCTAATAAAAGGGGACTTACACAGTCTGTGCCTTAGATTTCTAGCATGGTCCATGCCTGAAAATATGACTTGTGTCCAGGGCTTTGGTACGGGCCATGAAGAATTGCAAGGTCTGTTCCCTGGGTGTTGATTTTGGCTTTGCAAAAAATTATGAAAAATATGTTATGTGCCAGAAAATGCAATTTGTGCTTTTCAGTTTGACTTTATCCCAAACTTCTTTTCACCGCTACGGATGAACTGTTGATCCGTTTCAAGAGTCTTGTAGGCATTTTTATAGTACTCGTGGAGACAAATCCAAATCTGCTATCCATGGAAACCAATTCATCCCAGATTATTGTCAAAACTCAACATCAAAACTCGGAAAATTCTTCAGCCACTTCTTTTGCCTTCTCTTCACTCATACTTCAAACTATCTTCTTCCACTTTGGAATTGGCATTCAATCTACTACCATCCTGGCGAATGCCTTCTCCGATGATTTGATCTCCACTAAGCAAACAAAATATTTTATTTTGATTTAATCAAGGAGGAAACTAAAGTAGGCAACTGAATGCTTTCAAAATTGGAAAGTTAGCGTGAATAATCACACAAAGTGATTCTAACCACCTATGCGGTAGACATCCAATTTCCTAACTAACAAGAGACAAACATAACAAAAGTGAGCATAAAATGTGTTAATAAGATAGCATATTTGTGTCTCATCAGACCCTTTATCATGGTTCCAACCGTATCATTGTCTATAATGGTTCTTAACTTGCTATTACTCATATTGGTGATTCCCTTATTTCTAAGTCTATATCGCTCTAGGAGTGTTTATTGTGCCTGATATGACTAAAAATCAGCTTTCTGTTAGCAAGTTAACTCAGCATTCAAACTCAATTTTTTGTTTGATGATCACTCATTTAATATTTTGCATAAAATAACTAGGAAAACTTTGGATCATGGTCATAATGAAAAAAAACTCTATGTTTTAGACTGTGATGCATCTGCCTAATTTTTTGATGTGCTATCAAATAAGTCACATGTATCTTTTGAAACATGGCATGCTAGTCTTTGTTATGTTCTACATTATCTTATTTACGTTTTGCATGATTCTAATTCCTTATCAATCTAATCAATTTTTCCTAAACCTACCTCGTGTGATGCATATGAAAATATTAAGGGGAATTTTTATATCTTTTCATGTAAGCGATAAATGTGCTTCCAGGTTCCTTGATACAATTCATTGGGATTTATGGGGGTCCTCTTCTGCTTTATCCGCCAATGGCTTCTCTTACTATGCTCTTTTCCTTGATGATCATTTTTGGTTCTCATGGTTTAACCCACTATGCCGTGACTATTACTTTTTGATGCAGGACAAATGGCGGCGAAAATTGAAGAAGTGATAGATCATCATAAAGGTTCGATACGTTTTAAACATAACTTTTCCATTCGAAGTAAGAATCAGGAGAGGCCAGATGTGTTGGAACCATCTCAACGAGTAGATCAAAGTCCCAGATAAAGAAATGTTTTGGTGTCCATTTCACCATTTAAGGTCGTTTAAGGCCTCAAATGGCAATTTATTATTTTTGAGAATTTTTCAGCTTTCTTTTTTTTAAAATTAATTCCAAATTTCCTTATTTATTATTCCAGAGTTTCATTTTAGTATTTAAAGACCTCTTGTATCATTTGTATATTTCTATCATTCATAATTATATATATTTTTGGAGATTATTTTCTCTCTGGTGGATTCAAGAACCAAAACTAGGGTTTGTACTTGCAGACCATAATTGTTCTTCAAGAGACATGCTTGCGGATCTCTTTTGATATTCTGACTGCGTCAATGTTTATCATTACTTTCAGGCTTTTGTGGAAAACTATTTCTCTTCCCCCATTTCTCTTGTTCCCAGTGCCAACACCATTCTCTAGGGGTCAAAAATACGGAAGGAAAAGAGCAAGAAAAATATAGAGGGGTTCCTGAGATGCAAGGAAAACGAGCACAATCGAAGCACAAGATTAGAGAAATAGGAGAAAAGAAAAAAATGAAAGACTTGAGAAGGTGGGTAATGAAGCCAAGGGAGACAATAGTAATAAATTTAAAAAAAATAGCTGACAAATATAGAGGGTTACCTGAGCGCAAGGCAAATGGTCACAATCGAAGCACAAGAGTAGCGACGAGCGAAACTGGAGAAAAGAAAAAAGATGAAAGACTTGAGTATGCGGGTAATAAAGCAGGGGTAGACAAATAGTAATAAATTAAAAAGGCAGTCGACCAAATGATTGTTACAGCTCACGGGAAGATGCAAATTTTATCCACTAGCACACGATACTTGAAAAAAGGTGGGGCACATGATAGAGGGGTTACCTGATATGCAAGGCAAATGGGCACAATCGAAGCACAGGAGTAGTGACGAGCAAAACAGGAGAAAGGAAAAAAGATGAAAGTCTTGAGTAGGTGGGTGATGAAGCCAGGGTAGACAGAGTAATAAATTAAAAAAAACAGCTGACAAAATGATTGTTACAGCTCTCGGGAAGATGCAAATTTTACCCACTAGCACATGATACCTGAAAAAGGTGGGGTACGTGGCGGCGAGCTGAAATGGTTGAGATTACCTCTACACGTTTAGTTTTTATTTTGAAAATTTCACCTGCATTTCCCCCCATAAAAGAGGCAGATGAAAATTTGAACGAGCTATCCATGGTCTAATGAAACACGACCATGAAGAGGTCCCGAACGGCAGGACGAAAAACGAACATGTCAAACCTTATGCCTCATACAACACAACCTTGAACTGGGAGGACTTGATAAGAAATAATCCAAATTGCCCGAGTCTAGGGAGAAACCAGTCAATGAGGAGAGATGGCTTGGATAGTCCGAGAAACCTAGTGACAAGATAGGAACTGTCACTCGGCCGCCAGGCCCAAATCATAAGGAATGAGACAATGTGGAAAAAGGTAAGTTTATTTTCATTCCCAATTACTTTACCAATTCTCTTTCAACTTTCGGTTAGGGTTTGGCATCGAAGCAGGCACGATGTAATACTGCCCCATCTGATCATCTTTCTTTGACCTTACAGGATTTGGAGCGGATCAAGGACAGTAACATTACAAGCTCATTTACAGAAATCGGACTCAACAAAAAACATTTATAGTAATAACCATAGTCTAATAAAATTGTTTTGCGCAATTGATCGAATACCGTACAACAATGATATAATTTCCATCTGTTGAAAATCTAAAATGGCGATTGATTATTTTTTATAATGGGTTTTTTATTCACTTAACGATGTTATACGGCGCTTCTGCCCCCGGCCTCACCTAATGGTCCCTTATTTCCGTATAATTTGACATTTTCTTTGTAAAAATGCTAAACCCTGACGAGGTTGGACTGCGGTTTTTCAAAATTTGCAAATCAATTGCGGTTGCTATGTAGGAGGGGTCGATTCTTATGAATTTTGATGCATCACGAACTTATCTCAACTTGAAACGATGTGAACTCTAGTTACAACGCTTTGATGTGGACTTGGATGCATGTATATCTCCTAAAATTAGAAAAGGGCCAAGAAAATGCAGCTTGATAGTTGGAACATGAAATAAACATTAAAAACAAGGCGGCAAATTTTAGGAGATAAGGTCTCTCTTCATTTTATGAGAAGGCCATTATACTTTCTAGCCTATACCGTAGGGATGGCAATAGAACGAATTTTATGGGAGGTCCACCTCGCAGTCATTCCAATAGGACGAGCATTTAGGTAGTTTTGATGGGGTTAGAGTATTTAAGGATATGAAATTGATACTCGTCATGAGTAGTGGGTCAGGTTTGGATATCAGCCCACAACCGCCCCACCCCACTCCACCCCACTATATATGCTATATACTCAATAATTGTATATCATAAACTATTAATTATCCATAATGAACGTATCTTACCTATAATATTTCATGTAAATACTTATTGAATATTTAATATAAGAATTATTATATTAAAATGAATTTTAGATGTTTTTAGAGATATAGATGTGGTGAGAACAATGGGTTTGAAGTGGGTAGGGAGACCCAAGGGGGTGATGAGGAAGAGATGGATTTTACATAATACCCGATGGTTTTTGTACCCGCCATGAGTGATGGGGCGGGTATATGTATGAAAATTTTAGGTAAGCATGGGTGATATAAATCTTTAGGAGATATTTTGTGAATATCTTCTGCAATATTCTATGTATATCTTATACCTTATATAAAATACTTTTCCATTTGTGATTATGTATATGATGCCTATATATTGTACCCTTGTACCATTAATAAAAACAGACGTTCATATTTTACATGGTATCAGAGTCTAAATCCTGAGAACCCTAAAAATTTCCTCCAAAATATACTCGAAGCTGTAGCAGCCCACCCTTCTCCGACCGCCGTTGTCGTGCTCAACACCGCCTGTGCCACTTCATCCAGTTGAAATGCGTCATCGCCGTCTTCACGCGTCGCCTCGTCCGTTCTTCGAAGTCCACAGGAACCTCCGCCATTGTCGCTCATGATCCACCACTACTGCCCGATGGATATGTACAACCATGTTGATATTGAAAACCTTAAATCCATCCATGTCGTCTTCGATCAGCCTCAGCCCGTCGTCGATGCCGTTGGGCCCTTCACCAGCTGATGCTCGGTGTTGATGGTTCGGCCTCTTCTGATCTTCGGCGTCATGTCGGAGATTCTGCAACCTTATCTACATCCTTAATATGTTCATCTGTCAGATCACACAGGTTTTCTTATCTCTTATGTGGTCCTGAAGGGTAATTAATTATAATGATTGGAGTACTGCTATTTGTAAAGCATTTAATTCCAAGCGAAAACTTGGTTTTCTTGATGGCTCTATCACCAAGCCATTACCTAGTGAACCTTTTGTTGATGATATGAGTAGTGTGAATTCTATGCTTGTTGGTTAGATCATTCATACTCTTGATCCATCTATTCGTTCTATTGTCACTTATTATGCCTCAATTAAGGTGTTTTAGGATGACCTTTAGCGCATTTTTTTAGTTGGGAATGGCCCACGTATGTGTCAAACTTGTGCGGACATGTACAATTATCGTCAGAACGTTCAAGCCATTGCTACCTAATTTGGTAAATCCAAGAAGTTGTGGGACGATATGCTCAATTACATGCTTCCACGGACAACATATCTTGCCCAGATGAAGTTGTTTAGGTTGAACGTGAGAAGGATATTGTTCATCAATTTCTCATCGGTCTAAATGATAGCCATGCTACTATTCACTCATATATTCTTGCACAAGATCCATTTCCATGGGTCAACAAGGCTAAATTGCTCGTTTCTTAGGAGGAGCACCAGAAAACTATCATCAACACCAGTGATTCCATTAATGCGGCAGACACGTGGCTTTTGCTACCCATCGTTAGGCCCCATGCTCAGCTCTGAAATCCATTGCTGCCACTCCAGGAAGCTCCCCAGCCGCCGCCATTGATTGTCGCAGTCTCACATACACTCATTGTGGCCGTAAGGGTCATGATGTCACAACTTGTTTCCAAATTATTGGATACCCGGATTGGTTCACAGAGGATCGACCACTTGGTTCGGGCCCAAATGTTGCAGCGAATCCCAAGACTCGCACCCCACCTGGTGCGCCCTTCGTCGGAGCTCCTCAACCCGTGGCCGCCACAATTGCTTGATATGAGCTGTTGTGGCTTAAATATTTTCTTTGATAATTAGGAGTTGGCCATCCTGATCTTATGCGTATATACTGGGATAGCCAAGAAATCCTTCATATTGCAGTCAATCATGTGTTTCATAAGAGAACCAAATACATAGAGATTAACTGTCATTTTGTTCGTGATTTGATATAGTTTGGTGACGTTGTTACTCATCATATTCGTACTTCCAGTTAACTGGATGATCTGTTTTCCAAGGCACTTGGACGACAGGCATTTTAGAGTTTACTTGGCAAGTTGGGCATTCGGGACCTCATGCTCCAACTTGAGGAAGAGTGTAGGAAATATTTTTTGATTATCTTCTGCAATTGTGTATATCTTATACCTCTAGATAGAATCCTTTTCCATTTGTGATAATGTATATGCTGTCTATATATTGTACCCTTGTACCATCAATGAAATTTGACGTTCATATTTTACAGAATCCTTTACGAAGACTCTATTTGCGGAATGATTAGAAGCACTCGTCAACGAGTTAATCGAAGCACCTTCTTTAACTAAAGAAGACACAACCGAAATCCTTTAGAGAACAAAACTTAAACTTCAGTAACACAATGCCTATTCCACGAGCCAAGCACTACTTGCACCAAATTAACACAAAAAATCCTACGTTCTAAGCATTAATCTTTAATGGAATAAAACTAACGGTTTAAACGCTTAATTAGCCAGGAGTATGAACTCAAATTATAAAATATATAATTATTAAAATGTTGAAAATCATCCTCTGTTTATAGTACATTAGTTCGGTCAACACAAAAAAAAACAAGATGTAACTTTTGTCAGAAACTGGAATAATTTATGACAACTTTAAGAAGGTAAAACCATATCAAAATAAACTTCCTAATTTAGACCTAAATATGACCAAATTCATCCAAGGAAATCAATCCTAATATTGGACAAATTCTTGAATGAATCTACCTTATCTAAATTTACCAAATCTAATCCAATTAGAACTAGTCTTACCATTTCTAATCTAACAAAACTAAATATTATAAATCTAAATGAGACATGGCCGAATTTGAACTCTTCTAATCCAACACGGCTAAGTTTCATGGCCTTATTTTAAAATAAAACTATTTTAAGAAAGCAATTCAACTGTTGTTGAACAAGCCCACTAAATGAAGGTCCAGCCGGTTCTTTTAAGACGCTTGACTAATCATCATCTTCATGACTTTAATCCTTGGAACTAAGAGTGACATTAATCCAACATATCTCCCTTGTATTCTATGGATCTTCATCATGAATCTTTTTAATAAAAACATTCAAGGTTGCATCTCAAAGTTTCTAAGTTTCTTCCTTGACCTAGTCATAGGACCTGCCATATCACTTAGAGAATAACGAAGTGATGGAATACTAGTTTGCATTTTGTACCATGGGAGACTCAGAAAACTCTAAGGATGGAATGCGTGATATGCTTTCGATTTTTCCTTATTGTCCTTTAACCGCTATCGCAATATTTTAGTGATATAATAATGTTTACATTATATTGTTCTTCAAGTATAGGACACCAACATTGACCATCATTCTTCCCTAAAAATCCAATAAACGAAAATCTTGTGGAAGTTGGGTCAACAACTAAAAGAAGCCGGTGATTAAAAACCTTGCTCCTCGATTCTCAAGTAATGCATTGGAGATACAAGGCATCAACATCTCTATTAGAAGTAACTCCATACCATTTGTTCGTGTTCATCTACTTCTTCATCTACCATGACCTAATTTTCAATGCACTTCATTAGATATTAGCATTATTGTTAAAGATAGTACTTTAATAGTTAGTACTTTAAAATAACCACGGCAAACCATTCCACCGTGGAACTAGCGAAACGGTGGCAATTAGAAATGTGTTGTTGAGTGATGCAGGCGATTCAACAGAAGTTCTAGGGACAGTGGTTTGGAACTTCCGTCCATTGAACACTTTCACTGCCATTAATGTCTTTGTCCTGCACTAGTGTGTTTTTCTTTTTCATTTTTCAAAGATCAAAATCCAACCATTGAAAAATTATGATCCAATGTCATTGTCATAAATCAAAACCCAAATCACTTTCTTCTCATCCCCTCCCCTTCTTCCCATCTCCCCATCGTCATAGGACTCCATCCACCACCACCACCATCTAACACCTCTAGGACTCCACCAATAAAATCCTCCATCAGGTTTGGTGGCATGTGGAATTTGGGCGATAAAAGCATCATCATGCTAGTGTTTATGATGATGATTATCTTCATATGAGACTTCGATGTCAGGCTCATAATGACGAAAATGTTGGGATCACTGCAGTACACACAAAGTTGCACTCCACAAAACCGTTGGAATCAGAAAATTTGAAAGTGAATTGTACATAGATTTAATGTGTGAGTGAGCCGCTTCAGTGGTGAATGTGCAGCAAACGGTTGTTATGGGGTGTGTGAGGGAGGTGGTTGTGGGTTAGTGTGTGAAGTGGCGTAGGTGGTTCAATTGGACGAGCGGGTCGTGGTGTTGAGTCTGTTGGACGATCGGTGGTGGTGGTGGGTTGTATGAGGGAAGTGGTTGGGGGTTTGTGTGTGAGGTTGTGGTGGTGGTAAAAATGAAGAATGATTTGAGGTTGTGTGTTGGTTGTAGTATAGTAATATAATGGTGTATTTGAAGCTGGTGACGGTGTTGTTTTCTGTTGGTGGTGATGTACGATGAAGGTGTTAGTGGTGGTTCTATGAGAATTGATGTGACGTCAAATGCATGTCTTTTCTGAGGCATTTCACACCTCTTTTGTATCTTTTTGTTGGAATATTGCTAGATTTAGGTATTTTTACTTCATAAGGGGTTTAGATAACCATTTTTTGTTTTTGTATCTAAATCCTTCATTTTGTAATCTACTTTGAGTCTAATGG
>JAULKJ010335225.1:0-18543 GCA_032355405.1 Rubia balearica | reverse complement strand
CATAGAAGCAACTCTATATCTTACTATAGGGTCGCTTAATATAGCGACCCATGATCTATAGGGACTAGCGATAACGGGTCGTTTAAGAGTCGCTTAATATAGCGACCCATGATCTATAGTGACTAGCGATAACGGGTCGTTTAAGGGACGCTTTTAAAAACGTCCTATCAATGAAAGTGTCCCAATAGAGACCTATTGTGACACATTTTAGCGTCTCAATAGCCTGTTTGTGTTGCAGTGTAGATACAAATGTTAGTCTCTGTTAATATGCATATGGTAGAAAAAAGTTATATGTGTAATACCCATAAATGATATTAGCAAGTTGTATTAGACATGTTTATTCTGATATTGGGCTCTGGTTAAAGTCACTACCATACAGTGTGTAAGATAGTCAGAGATACTATAACAATATTTGGATTATTTTCTATGGCAAATTATATGGTATCATTGGATACCATGCGCACCGTATTCCTAGGGATATTTTGAGCATTTCATATTTTTGGGAGGTGCATTATGCTATGTAAGATTACGCATTATCATAATTTAATTGTGATTACTACATAAATATAAATACTGTATGCACAAATAATAGTATTGAAATGCACATTCTACATATATAGAATACACAATAGGAAGTGATATAGAAAATAAATCCCCCACAGACCACAAATAATTGATTTTCTATACCCTGCTTCCTTTACCTTTGCTCTTTATATTATCCTTCTAATTTATATGCATTTGTTGGTGTATTTATATTCATACCCTAGTGTTGAAAATTCTTGTAATATATCTCTATGTGAATAAATCGTTCACAATTTACATAATCTACCACTTTTTAAAAAAATCACATAATCTATATGCTGAGTAGATTCACAATTCATGATAGAAGACTACCTTTGTGCAATACTGATTGAAAAATAATTTCTTTTTCCATGCGTTCAATAGGGATGGCAGCGGGCAGATTCTGGTGAAGGTCCGCCCCGTATCCAGTTCAATGAGTTGGGTATGGAGATAGTTTTGGTGGGGGTGGGGTGGGTATGGGTATGAAAATGAAAACCGCATTGGTTAGTGGGTCGGACATGGATATTATTAGTTCACACCCACCTAATCCCGCCCCCAATGGCGGATCCAGGGTAGGGCTTGTGTCCACACTGACCCTCACCATTAATGTTTAATAATCCAAAATTTTAATATATTTATTTAAATTTAATTGTACATGTGTTCCTGATATTTATAGGTAAATTTCAGCAACATTAAATAAATTTATTAATTGTACAGCTTTTCACTTGCCTATTTCAATTAACATCATAAGTTTTAGACTTGATAAAAGTATTTGTTTTAAATTTTTCTCTTCATCTTCTATTATCATAAAACAAAATACTCAAATGATTACTTACCTTTAGAGTCCGTTTGTAACCTTCTTGTTTTAATCAAATTTTCTCTGGATAATTTGAAAGAAAATTATTGATTGAAGAAATCTAAGTATACATTATATACCGAGGACAAGAATGTTATGGACAGACAGGGACCTGTTTGCAAATAATGATAATTGTATGAAAAATGGATCCAGATAATTATCTTAGAAAACGGATCATACAAACACACACTAGAATAAACATGACCTTTTACCTTGGTTCTACACGCCTTTTTACCTTGGGTTTTAGTTCATAAAAAACCGAGGTAAATACAGCTGAAGTAAAAAGTGCATTTTTTTACGTCAGTTCTAAACCGAGATAAAAATTACTTTTACCTCAGTTTTCGACTGACATTAGTAGAATGTGTGACCGATGCCGGTTCAAGCAAGAAGGCCGAATATAGGAGAGCATAGTTGCGATTTCGCTAACTCGACGTGGACATTGACATGCATGCAACGTCAACCATAGCAATAAGGTGGACGATGGGAGAGAAAATACAGCGAAGTCGACAAAGGCAATGTCGTTCTAAAAAGAGCGATGTCGTACGTAATGTTTAGCGACATTGCAAGCCATGGGGAACCCATGTAGTGTGCTAGCTGACGTGGAACACTGACAAATATGGCATCATTTTGAATGGTCGATGTCGCCAAAAAAAGTGACGTCAGCTAAAGTGACGTCGGTTCTGTGTCATTTGTTCCATCGGTTTGTGCAATGTCGTTGTTTAATCGGTCAGATGTCGTTCATATTATAATATTATAATATTCAATAATTGGTGGCACAAACATTCGTTTATTGATAACCGTTACATGTTATTTAATATGCAATAAATCGTGAAATGGTTTAACATCATACAACAATCAATTGTTGTTCAATGTATGTGGGAGAGATTGACATGTTAAAACCAACAAAACTACAACATATATTACAAATACATGTTATAATATATCGCAATACATAAGGTTGATAAGAAATTGAAAGATTAATTGTATTGAACCTCTATTTTCTACGTTGTACGACATTAAACTGTCAGGGTGACTAGTGAAATGACAAGTTCGTTTGTCTAGTTACATGCGGAAAATCATCTATATCTCTATTTATTCGTATTTAAACCAATACACGAAAAAAATGTATGTTACAATTGGGAAGAATCATGAAATGCACATAATATAGTTATACGTAGACAACATTAATCTAAATATCAAACAAATAACTGATCTGCCTATAGTTGATGTCACAAGCAGAAGAAACAGATGTTGCATAGACCGAGTGAAGGGATATTCATAGATATTTCAACACTTTATATATGTATGCGACTTCGCTTAAAGTTCGGTAACATATCAGGTGGAGCGATTTAATATGACCGACGTCGCATATTCATCCTGTGTTTATCTGAATGTAACCCTTTCTGTCTAACTCTTTACAAAAATGGCATTATATTGGAAACAAAAACAACATACAGTATATAAAATGTAACACAATCATCATACTCCATGAAAATATTCAATTATTAAGGAATTAGGTAAAAAACATATACAAGGTTTGGTAACAAAATTGCTATATGAACATGGAGTGTATGGTAAACTATCATAATTAATTTGAACCTGGAGATGCTCCATGCTCGGATACATGTTGTTTGAAGGAAGAAATTTGATTGAACGTTCATTGTTGAAATGTTGTGAATGGATAAGATGTTGTAGAGTTGGGTTTGTTGGGTTTGTAGTATTTGTGGTGGAGATGTAAAATGGGTTTTAGTGCTGAATAATGTGGACTTGGAAGAGGAATGTGGGGGAGGGGGGGTTAATTTTTTTTTTCAAATTTCCGGCTGAAATTTTTGGTTCCCATTAAAAATTTCAGAATTAGAGACGTCGATGCGTCTTTGGTTGTACTTTCGTTCATTGGCAAAATCAGACATTAGGGTTATAGTCTAATTTCCAAAAACTATTGTAAAATACTACTTCTTATAATATTGCGGACCCTTCCGTCGATCCATTTATGCCAAAATCGTAACAATATTGTCATTAAAATAGAATAAAATAATGGTATCTCCAATTTTGCATTTCGACCTCTCCCACTTCCTCGGAGAGATCTAAGTGCAAAAAATAAAAAGTTCACTGGTTGTCCCAACCTCGATTCCGATCATCCCGATAAGAAACTTTGTCATCCATAGCCGATCTTATAATAATCGAAGAAACTGGTTATATTCCACATAGAATTCCACAAGTTCTTACAACTGAACATCATACACTCTTAAATAATCATTTACAATTTACTATAAACCATGTATTAGGGCTTTCTAAAAATTGATGGACTAAATTTTATTACATTTTTATTTAACAAAAAAACCAAGAATATCAAATTTCAGGTGATTCTAATTGTTGCGTTTATTGTTGTTCTTATAACGCTTATCGTAAGGGTATTAATGGAACACTATAAAAATAGCCGATTGATTAACCCAGTATGCGCCCATCTTAGACACTTAGGATAATTTCAACATCAAACATTTGTCATTTTTTCAAATGCAGAGCTCCTAAGCATGGAGAACATGTAAGGAAGTTTTTGCCGTAGTGTAATTTCCCCGAATTTCCATCATGTACTGTCCAAGAATAAATTGGCCCCGCTTCATTTACCTGCCCATGCCCAAATTGGAATTTCGTAATCGTGAAAACATGAATAAGATAATGGTATCTCCAATTTTGCATTTCGACCTCTCACACTTACTCAGAGGGACCTAAGTGCAAAAAATAAGAAGATCACCGGTTATCCCAAACTCTATTTAATCATCCCAAAAAGAAACTTCGTCATCCTTAGTCGATCTCATAATAACCAAGAGTAATAAATAAACTGATCATATTCCACATAGAATTCCACAAGTTCTTAAAATTGAACACCGTATACTCTTAAGTAATCATTTACAATTTACTCTAGACCATGTACTAGTGCTTTCAAAAAATCGACGGACATAATTTTATTACCTTTTATTTCATAAAAAAACAAAAAATATCAAATTTCACGTGGTTCTATATGATGTGGTATTCTTGATCAAACAAAGTAACAAATGTTCATCGCAAACGTCTGTCCTTGCAAAACTTATCCCTGGAGTAATTCCGGGAAATATACTCCGATGATCAAGTAAGTACTTTTCCTTCAGAGAACTAGAATTTCTCAGTTTAGTCTCCCTTACTTGAGCTAATGTTGCTCTCCTTTTATTTATAGGCCCTTCTAATCGTGGCTCTGCTTTAATCGGGCCTAAGGTTATGGGTTGCATCGTGGTTCATTCGTTGTCACTATAATCTCAGTTCATGGTTAAGTGTTTATCGTGATTATGTCTTTCTCGGTTCATGGCTGAGTCCTATTGGACATGGTTCTGTCTTTATCGATTCATGGTTAACATGAATGTTGGCTTGGATCATTGCATATTCCATCTTCATTTATTTGTGGTCGAACATTAGGTTGGACCTAACGGCCAACAACCTATAGCTTATGGGCTACGTATACACCATAAGCCCCCCTAGCCATGAATAATAGTAAACACGAAGCGATGACGTTGTTTGTAGAATGTATGCGAACTATTGTTTCTTGAACTTCTGAATCTGTAATAACATTTTCACCATGGATGTAACTAAGATTGTCTTCGTGAAGTGTTACTTTCTTCTTAGCTACTAATGAAAATTTAGTTGGGCTTCTGATTTTGAATTTGAATCTTCTCTATATCTGTTGTATTTGTAACCAACTTAGATTTTTGAGATTTTTTTCATTGAACAAAGTTGTTCTCCTCTGTATACGTTGTATCATTCCAAAAGTTTCTCTTGTCGTTATATTTCCCCCTTTACAAGTACTTTGATTCTGGTGACTTAATTCTATCACTATTCAGTGTACTGTACCTTCCCATACACCACCATCTTCTCGTATTCCTAAAAGGTAAGTTACTTTTTGTCAAACATTCATCATTACTTTCTTGTCTGATTTGACTTCTCTTGCCTTTTCAGTTTCTTAAATTAAATTTCTTAACCCTTTTGAATTCGTCATCCTCTTCCTGCCTTCTTTATAGTCCCAGCTTCTCATCTTACATCAACTCGTAAGTCTCTTTGTTCTTAATCTCTTCCTTTTCTTAAGCGATTTTTGTAATTGTAAACTTGTGAGGCATCTCCATTATAGTAAAAAAAATTCTCAATCTTGGTTCTTCTGATTGCTTTTGCTCTTCTCTGTTCTTCTGTGTTTTTCTTCTCGGTGTATTTTTTGTATATCTTTACCTTAGTTTTTACCGGAATCTACTTTTTGCATGTTGTGACTCCGATTGATAGATTTTTTGTCTGAATTTTAGGAATTATGTCTGCCTCAATATCTATCCCTAATATTGGTGAACCCTCCGTAAAAGATGTTATGATTGACGATGTCAATTCCATAGAGGATTCTTACCGTGTTGCCAGTTATTCCACCGTCAATAGTATTCTTTCTCATTACTACTTGGATATTTTTAAAAATTATTTTTCCTTTTTTCTCCTATGAGCTTAAGGATCCTAATAGTTCTGAGAGTGTTCACACTCAACCTCTAGGCTTTATCTCATGCTATCTAGACTATCTTAAATTTGGACTTTCTTTTCCTCTTTCTCAGCAAATTGTAGATTTAGTCTCACATTACCGGGTCGCATTATCTCAGCTTCACCCTAAGGCTGTATCAATCATTGTTATTTTCTATCATGTGTGCGAAGAAGCTCAAGTTCCTTTTCCAATTGACCTATTATGTAACCTTTATCAGTTTCGCAAGGTCTGATAAATTCACCATTTATCCAATCATTCCCAATATCGAGTTTTTCTAAGGATTTCCTAATACTGTGGTAATGAAAGTGAACAACTGTGGTAATTCATCGGTCACAAAAAAAATATTCTAAAAAATTGGAAATGGAAGAGAACCAACTTTATCAGTTTGGAACTATAACATTCCCAAATCCAAAATTCCTAAGGCATGGGTTTGCTTTAATGCTAATATGAGGTTTCCTTAACATACAACGAACATTCGATCTATCTTCACCACAATGATTGTGAGAGTGAAGGGGTTTGTTTTTCGTTATCTTATCACTTTCCCTTGTCTAGTTTTCTCTCTCTTACTTCTCATTATGCTATTATCATTGTGTGGCTAAGCATCCCATTGAGAGGAAATTCTTTTTTGATGATGAAAATGAGGAGCCCTAAGCTCTGCCTACTCAAACCCACAGCAACACTGCAACTGTTGTCTCATAGGAGAATGGTGCAGAAGGAAATTCATAGCTAATAATCACTGAGGTTATAGCTAATGAAGGTGGAGAGGTAGCTATTAGCAATACTACTGATACTTCTCAAAGAAGAAGAAAGAAATATCGAACTGGTGGATTCTCAAGCGCCTTGGATCGCCCTAAGAAAATAAGACGTATTAGCCAGTCTCATTCCAAACTTCCCCTGCGAAGCCATAACTTAATGGTAGAGGGAAGTATTCTTGTTACTCTATTTAACTTTAGCTCTATGAGACAATGTCTGTGGTATATCCCCTAAAAAATTTAAAATTATGTATGATTTATTTTGGTATTTTTGTGCTAAATATTTTATTGTTATGTTTGTTTGTGTATTTTTATCATTAGGTTGGTGAAAGTATTCAGTTTGTTAGCGAACGAGTTTCACAATTCACCAAGGGAGACAGTTTGCTCCTTAAAAAATGACAAGCATGCACACTCTGCTGAGGAGCATGCCTTGTTCTCTGAGAAGGAAGCCGATAAGTTACATTCCAAATTGGAGGAGTACGGACTAATGGTCCCATTTTACCAGGGTAACTTGTAGTCCTTGTTGATCGACTCGTCAAAATGATATCTTTCTACAGTTTATTTAAGGATGTTACTACTTGTGCTTGCAACGTTGGGTACTGCGAGACCCTAGCAGAAATGTGGGAAATTAACCCCACTTTGAAAGCCAAGAAATTTCCCAAACTGGCTAAGTCTGAGACAGTGTTAGAGCAACAGAGGATTGTGCTTAAGCAAGTTTCATTAGTCGTATTTGTTATGGTGGCCATTCTTATGCCCTGTTGTCCCACCTTGCCAGTCTTCCTTCTCTGCCCTCTATCACTGAGCTGAAGAGGTGTGAAGTTGATTATTTTGAAGGCATTCCATATGGTTCTCGAGTGCCTAGGTTTCCTCCCAATCCTTATGTCAATAGGAACACTGAGACCAATGCGAACACGGAGGGAAATGTGGACACAGAGGTCTCCACTCAGCATGAAAACAGGGAGGATTCTGCTCTCGTTGCCCAGTATTCATCCAATTCTCCCTCTATTGTTAGTTTATATTAGTGCTATGGATTTTGAAATTTTTTAGTTGTAATTTGTAACAGTCCTCTAATGTTTGTCTACACTGTTTGTATCATTATGGATATTAATTTTGCATTTTCATTCTAATTTTGGAAATTCTCATCATATTTATTTATATGCATGGGTTTGATATTTTGGTCGATCATAAGTTTTTGAAACGTCTTGACTTTTTGGGATCTAATGTTCATTTTCCTTACGGCCCTGGGATTTTCTCACCACGTTTGCATTTTCCCATTAAGTTGATTAAAGTTACTCAGTTTTTATCTAAGGAATATCTTGAGCTTGTTTCTACTAATCACTTCTCTAATTTGAAACCTATTCTATTGTGTATTGGATGGAAAATTCCTACTTCCTCATCATCTCCATCTTTAACGGTATACCCTTGTAGAATATTTGTACCCAAAGGCTACAATATTGAATCTTTGGAAAAGGATATAGTTTTAGCTTAATCAATCTTAAATCTGCGGCATATACATACGTTCGCTCAACCTATCTAGCCGTGTTCAAGAAAAGGCACCATCGTCAGGTATTCATCTGAGGTATGTGCTACTGAGTATTAATGACCTTGAAGTTGGGTGGAAGAAGACTTTAAAGGATATTCAAGACTCTGTTCGGGAATTGAAAGAGTTTTGTTCTGAACAAAACAACCTTATTCAGTGCAAACAGTTGAGTATGATTAGGATGCTTAGTCCGTAGAAAAGGATAAGAATTTTACTGCAAGTAAGGCCCACCAAACTCATCAAAAGACCTTGATTATTGACAAGAAATGTTCTCGCATCGATGATTTTTTTGATCGAGTGGAGAAAAAAATAAAATGAGTGTGATCATATGTCTTCCTCTTTAGCCGGGTTGCAGAGTAGATTTGATTAATAGTTCACTATAAATACTCAACTACGCAGTGAGAATGACCAGCTTCGTGTCAAGTACAAACACCTTGACTCGTGTGTGCACCAGCTTGAACAGGCTTGTGTGGTTTACAAAGATCAACTCCAGGCTCTTCCATCATCATCTTGTGGTTGGTCTGGTCGAGAAGGCTTAACTATGATTATCGGCGGGCAGAAGATTAGTTTGTAAAGGTCTGTTAGGTCGTATATTCACCAACTAGAGAAAAAAGTGCAAAACTTAAGGCTACAAACAAGACTTATCAAGATACTGTTAATGTTATGAGAATGCAGCTTGATCGTGAGGAATTTGGCCCAATAATATATTTAAGGTGTACAATGCAAGGTATCTTGGTCATATGGAGGAAGGGGTCTAACGCGGAATCATGCCTACTTATATATGAAATGGCGATATGAATATATTATGAATGATAAGCGAAGCAGAGAAATATCGTCATGAGGTAGAGAAACCTCGTCGTCATGGCGGTTCTTTCATACTTGAGTCATCTCGCGCGTCGAGGCACATATAGTTTTTTTATTTGATGTACTAGTTTATTTAATGGAATGTTTCAAGTAGTACTTCTGTGTTATATTGATTTGTATTTTTTGGAATCTAGTTAGTTCGCTATCGATTAGCATAAAGTGTTATGTTTTTTGTATTTACCTTTTTTATATGTTTATCTAAGAGGTCTATGATTTTTATTATTGAGGTCATAAAACTTTACCATGCGAAGCTGCATGGATTATTGTTTGCTTCTATTGCTGATTCTGTGGGCACATTTACCTTTTTTACAAGATCTATGGCTTGTAAAATTAAGGGTTAGTATTGTGCGAACCTGCAAGATCTATCGCTTGCTTTTGTCATTATCTTTGTGGGCATATCTTTCTTTTTGGAAGATCTATGGCTTGCTTAGTTAAGTTTACAAGTTTGCAAGATCTATAGCTTGCAAACTCAAGAGCTTGTACTGTGCGAACTGCAGATCTATTACTTGCTTATATCAGTGTTTTTGTAGGCATGTTTGCCTTTGTGCAAGATCTATGGCTTGCAAAAGTAATGTCGCAAAGTTTCTAGATCTATAACTTGCAAAATCAAAAATTGATCTAAGTAAAAGATATGGAAAGTTATTTTCCTCATAAAACACTTTTAGATGTTTATAATGTACGACTGCGATAATATCTCTTTCCAAACTAAACAAAGATGCAAACATTACCAATGATCATCTCATAACTCCTATACATTTGGATTTTTCCTATCCTCCACTTTGGATGTACACATAAAAATTTCTTATGTTGATCACGTGCCAAGTGTTGGGGACACTACTGCCATCCAATCATTCTAACTCATAGCAGTTGGATCGGTATGGTTTTCCTATCTTGTACGTTCCTTCACATTTTTGTCTTAAATTTCCTTTTTCTTCAGCCAGGATTGCTTCATTTTTCTGAAGCATTGTCAGGCTAATGTGCAAAAAATTGAAGAATGGAAGGAGTATTTGGCTTTGACATGGTAGATTGAACTATAGGGGTGGAGTATACTGAGTATATTTGGTTCGGTAGAATTAGCCGAACAATAACTTTTGGCTTCTAAGAAAGTGGATTACTTTGGATCTACATATAAAACTTCCTTAGGTTGATCACATGCCAAGTGTTGGGGATGCGGCTTCAATCCAATCTTTCTAACTCATAATAGTTGGATCGGTGCAATATTACCATCTTGTTCAGGCCTTCTCATTTTTGTCTTAGCTTCCTTTTTTCTTCTGCTAGGCTTGCTTCATTTTTCCACAACAAAATATTACCAATTTGAAATCATGTCTCTTTGACTTTCTGATTGTATGATCTTGCAATCCTTTCCTTATACATTGCTTCTGTGATCCCTGCCCATTGTCTTTTCTCTTTGAGTTCGTCTAAATCCAACCTCATCATTTCAAGATTATCGTCATTCTTGTATTGTTGTACTTGAATGCTAGAGTTTTCAATTTTCACTGGTAGTACTGCCTCATGACCATAGACTAGACTGTATGGTGTTTGTCATGTTGGTTGTCGAATAGTTGTTCTGTATGACCATAATGTATTGGGTATCTCATCCACCCAACCACTTCGCTTTCCTTCAAATATTTTTTAGATACCTGAACTATTGTCCTGTTGTTTACTTCCACTTGACCATTTTCTTAAGGGTGAGCTACAGGTGAGAAGTTTTGTGCAATCCCTAACTTAAAGCACCATTTAGTAAAAGTCTCACTTGTGAATTGCGTGCCATTGTGTGTGGCGATAGTTTGTGGCACCCTGAAGTGACACACTATATTCTTCAAGACAAACTTTCTTGTTACTTATATTGTGACTCTTCCCATTACTTCTACCCATTTAGTGAAGTAGTTAATTTCCACAATTAGAAATCTTGCATTGCCAACGACTTTCGAAAAAGGCCCGACTAGGTCAGTTCCCCATTTATCGAATGACCAAGCTCCATATATTCCTATTAAAGCAGCATGTGGCTTATGCGATATCAGGGCTTTGATCTTGCAATATTTACACTTTAGCATGAAGTTGTATGCATTGTTGAACACAGGTGGCCAAAAGTAACCTGCCCAAATTATCTTCTCACAATTGTTCCGGACCCTTGATGAATTCCACATAATCCTTCATGCACTTCTTTTAAGATTTCCTCTGCTTACGACAGTCTTACACATTTTATCCATGGAGACAAGAAACCTTTCTTGTATAGGATTCCTCTTCATAAACATAGTTGTGAGATCACAAATTTAACTCTCTGGCTTGTATCTTGTATGTTGGAAACTTTCCCCTCGCAAAGTATTCTATTCACAGTGTCATCAAGTTTACTTCTTCTGACTGGACCGTTGATACAGTTGGTATTACTGTACTTCTGACTGGAACTGCCTCCACTTTCACATCTTTATATCCAATTAATGAATCGAATCCAGCTATCACCAGCTTTCTTAAGGCGTCTGCCTCTGTGTTTTCACCCCTTGGTACATGTTGAATATCAAAGTATTCAAGTTTTTAAAATTAAACCCATATTAATGGGAGGGATATTTATTAGGGTCCCCAGTCCTTACCAAAATATTTGATAGAGTCTTTACAAGAGATTTGATCAAGCAAACTTGACTTTTTACAAAAGGTAGACAAAAGGGAAAATATTTTCCATCTAATCTTCTGTTCTACTAACAAAAATAGCAGACATAGGTAGGATTTGGAAATGATTCCAGTGTTTACATCTCCACCCCTCGTGTTAATGCTAAAACTTGGCCAGATTTCCAAATTCTCTCTATGTTTTGATGGATGAATTCTTCCAGTTTCGTGGCATGTTCCTGGTTCAAAATTCCTGGGAATTCTTCTGATTATGTGAAGAGTGACCTGCACCTGTTCATGTGATAAGCTTAAGGTTCTGTCTACTAGAAATTTTTTCTAAACTTCATTTGAGATGAAAGAATGTTGCTCCTGCTTTGAGTAATGCTGGACTTCTCCCCTTTTTTGCCAAATAAATCTGCAAAAACCTTTATCAGCCGTATCCATTCAAATGACCCTTATGATAGGCACATTTAATATTTCCATATGTGAAAACCCCCTTGTTCTTTGATCTAGCTGGGCATATGTGAGGGTGTGAGATTGTAGAGTTCCTTTATTAGCTTGTTTGGCTAAAGCATCCGCCACTTGATTCCCCTCTCTCAGAACATGAGAGAGTTGGGATTCAGGTATGGCACTATGAAGTGTTTGAGCAATGTCAAAATATTTCCATAGAGATTTATAAGGATCTCTAATTCAGTGGAAAACTTATTTATTATCAGTTTCTATGATGAACTGATTACTATCCAAAGTTGTTGCCAAATGGTAACCTTTTTGGACAGCTAAAAGTTCAGCATGGAAACTGGAAATAGCAGCTACAGAAGAGATATATGCAGAAATGAATTTTTCTTGATAAACTCTTATAACAACACCAATTCCACTGTAAGGCTTTCCTCTAACCCAGGAAGCAGCCACATTAACTTTAAAATGACAAGATGGCCTTTTCCATTTCACCAAGCTGATGTTATACTTCCTAGGTATGTTAATTTTAGGAATCATGCCAGTGGTAACCCAAAATTTATTTGCTGGTTTAAGAGAAGCCAGATGTCTTTTATAAAAGTAAGAAACGGGTCTTCCTTGATGAGCTTCGTTATATTAACAACATTAGGTCTTATCTCATAAAAAATAAGCTTATTTCTAGCTTTCCAAAGGTTCCATATTGCAAAAGAGGGTAAGATGTGCACCAGCTTTGAGTGTACAACATAATTACCCCTATATGACTAGTAAAATGATATTCTATCAAAATTTAATTGGAAATCAGGCACTGGGATACCTAAGATAGAGTTAATCTCACACCGTATTCTCTTGGCCGGTGTACATGAGTTGAAAAAATGGTACATTGAATCCAAGTTGTAACACATTGGGCATTTAGAAGAAAGTGATATTTTTGAAAACACCAAAATATCATCAAAAGGCAATACTGCATTAACTAGCTTCCATAAAAATATTGAATTTTTTTTAGGTTGATAAGCACTCTAAACCTGTTTCAATGATCTAAGGTTACCTCTTTGTAGAGTAATAATCTTGTGTCCAGTTTTGAAGGCGAAGTTTTCATTTTTTGCTGGTTTCCAGATCATTCCATCATGTCTATCTAGATGGAGTTTGGAGTCTTGCAAAAAAGCAAGAAAGTCAGGGTTGAGATGGGTTATGTTAGATATGTAAATATCCCTATTATTTACAAACTCAACCACTGATAAGTCGGGGGGGTTGCATTAGATGCAATCCTGTCCATCAAGGGGCCAAAACATGTCCAGTTAGATGTCAAAAAGTTTGAGATACCATTTCCAATTAAAACCCTTGTGTCGCTAAGTGCCAGAGGGTCCATTTTCATAATTATTTTCCAGTTTTGTGAATTTCTCTTATTATGTGGCAGTGACCACATAAACTGACTCCATGGGGTATTTCGTAACTGAAATTTCCACCATAACTTAAGAGAACATGTGTCAATGATATCTGCTAGTTTCCTTAGACCTAAACTATTTTGATCCAGAGGGTAACACATCCTATCCAAACTAATCCAAACTTTTTTCATTCCATTTTGGCCTTCCCCCCAGAAACATATTGTAATTTTCATTTTAGAGTTTTCACTATAGACTTTGGGGGTTCCATGACAGCCCACAGGTGTTGTGGGATAGAGTACATGAATGATTTAATTAGAGTCAACCTACCACCTGTGCTTAACTAGGTATTTTCCCAATTCTTAAGTTTTCTGTCATATATTTCAAGCAGGGGCTAAAAGTAGGTTGCCTTTGTTATCCCTTTGAATATTGTGCAACCTATATAGTTAAAAAGGGTAAGAACCAGGCTTCACTCTCAATTCATTTCTAATTAAGCTTTCATGAGTTCTTGTGGCCGATTTGCTAATGAAATAATTACTTTTCTCATAATTAATTTTTTCCCCAGAAGTTTGTTCAAAAATTTCTAGAAAATCTCTCAATCTAATAACAGTGCTCCTAGCAGCTTTAAAGAATAATATTGTGTCATCTACATAGCTAAGATGAGAACAAGGAATTGCACCAGTAGGCAGATCAAAATGCTTAATCTTACCATTAAGAGAGAAAAATTGTAAACTCTTAGAGAAAGCTTCAGTAAATAAATTAAAAAGGAGAGGTGATAGGGGCTCTCCCTGTTTAATACCTCTTGTAGGTTGAAAAAAACTTCCAGCCTTATCATTAATTAAACAGAGAACCAAGATGAAGAAAGATTGGATACGATGATGTTATAGAGAACCAAATTTATAGAGAACTGCCTAACAATGACCATCTAACCCTATCAAAGGCCTTTGCTAGATCTAATTTAAAAATGTAGTTAGGTGAACCAGATTTGTTATTTAAAAATCTAGTGAGCTCTTTAAGATGGATGACATTATCTGCTATTTCTTTGCCTTTAATGAAAGCTGATTGGTTTTCAGAGATTAGTTTAGGCATCAGGTTCTTTAGTCTCTTAACTAGGAGCTTTGTGAAAATCTTGTATATGAAATTAGAAAGTGAGATTGGTTTATAATCTGAGAAGGTTAGAGGTATCTCTTTTTTAGGAATTAGGCAGGGGGGATATTACCTCCTTCGAAGGCCTTTGATAGGGTTAGATGGCCATTGTTAGGCAGGGGGGATATTACCTCCTTCGAAGAAATCATGTGTTGCATCTAAGACATCCTTATCAATTATATCCCAACTATGTTTAATTGTTTTTGCAATATATCCATCAAGTCTAGGGGTTCCATTCTTATTTAATGAAAGAACAACTTCTTTTAATTCCTGAATTGTCGGTTTGGCCAATAATGGCATATTATCATCAAGCGTGACTAACTTAGGAATCTAGCTTGTGAACTGTTTAAGAAAAAAACTAGAGTCAGCTACTTTTTCCTCTTGCAACAAGTTCCTACATGATTGCTTCTTCTTCAATTTCTACATGATTAACAGTCCAAATTTCTTGTGAGTTTTTAATCTTAGAAATGGCTTGCTTAAGCCTTCTTTGGTTAACAACAACATAAAAAAATACTTTGTATTTTCATCTCCATCCTTTAACCATTTCAACTTAGCCTTTTGTTTCAAAAAAAAAGATTTTCCTCATTTAGAGTTTTTAAAAGAATTACCTTTTTGTGTTTGAGTTCTATTAACCCATGTGTGCATTGGTTTGCCTCATATATGATCTCTTGGAGTTTAAGACCTTCCTCTGCAGCTTTTATGTTGCCATTTATATCCCCAAAACTTTCCTTATTCCATATTTTTATTTCAAATTTCAGTCTTTTTAACATAAAAAATAATTTGACCATACCAGTTTCTGGGATTGGTTGTGTCTAGCTTGTTTGGATTATATGCAAAAGCTTATTCCTAGTGTTCCAGACATCTAAAAATCTGAAAAGCTTGGGGTGAGAGGGTATGGAACTGCTTATTGTGAGTAGAAGGGGCTGTGATCAGATGTATACTCCCTCCATCCCACAATGATCTTCCTAATTTCCATTCTAGGACGTCCGACAATGATCTTCCTATATCTATTATTTCCATTTTTAGCTAACAATCATACTTAAAATACCACTTTTGTCCCCCGCTTTTCAGCCTTTGTCCCCCAATTTTCATCCTTTGTCCCCCCCACTTTCTTAATCTTTGTGTCATTTTCATTTTGGAACATCATTGTGGGACGGAGTAGTATCTATTAAGGGTATGTATTGAACTATTTGGGTAATTTTGTAGCTAGAAGCTGTTAATTAACCCCATAGTCTTTAAATTATGGGTGGGGACCTACCATTTAACTATGTGAAAGTGTTACCCGCTGTAAATAAGTGTGACAGTTGATTTGGATTAATAAAAGTGGAAAAGTCTCTAATGCTCTTGGTACCTGGTTTGTTGTGTCATTTGTATTCACTGGCTGACGACAGCGCATTAAAATATACAATAAAAAACTTATTAGTGCCCTTTATTTGCTTGAGATCAGACCAAAGGAACTTTCTGTCTTTCCTATGCATGAATAAATACTTTATGCATGCTGCAAGTAAGGTTGTGATGGGTGATGTTAGTCTTAGTAAACTGGTTTGTTTCTTTTCCTATAGCTACTTGAAAACAGTCATTCCGGAGTATCCATATGTTGTTTGTTGGGGAGCTATGTGCATAGTCAAAGAGGAGTTTCCTTCTATGTGCTGTGTCATATCTATGTTTAGGCTCAAACACACATAGGAGATGGATTTTACGGATCCTAGTCATTTTTTTGAGTCTATCAAGTGATGTGTCTAAACCCTTAAGATTCCAGATTAAACATTTTATCCCTAAGGCCTTGTTAATCATGGTAGAATATGTTTTTAGCTTTTTGAGGAGGACTTGAGATTCATTCTATTAAGCTTGTTAAAAAGTGTCATTTTCCTGGTTTTAACATGATCTAGCTTAAAGGTTGAGTTACTTGCCTCATCCTGAAGTAGAACTCTAGTACTTGAATCATGGCAATCCTCTTCCTTTGTGTCCTATTCCTCTGCCAATATGCTGAATTTGTTCCTGTTTGGGGACTAGATGTGGCAAAAGGAAAAAATTGATCAGGAAGGTCATCAATAAGGTTAGGGATCATACCTGTGAGGTCATCTTTGGCATATTTTGTGCTTATATTAGTATTAGGAATCAGTTGTAGCTGATCTTGCTCAGTCATTCCCTCAATTTGCTGATCACCACTTTTTGTTTAATGAAACTCTTGTGTACTAGTGTTACTTTCGAATAGATGTTGGATGGGGATAAATTTTGCAGGTTGCAGAGTGGTTTAATTTTTCTTGGTAGCTTCAAGACATTCCTCAGAATTAGGTGTTTCCAACAGTTTGGGAGTTTTCTCATTAATCTCAACAGCCTGAGCCTTTCCTCCAACTAGGTTATTCTCTAAAGCTTTGTTTTGGTTCTCAACATATTTTTTTTCTTTTGTGTAGTTGAGATGCCAGAGGTATTGTTTGTGAGTTTTTCTTTCTTCCAAATGGCATTTTAATCATTTTTAGGTGCAGGTTTTGGATTTAGTTTGGGCTTCGGGGCAAGGTGAGGGTTCAGGATCCTACATTTGGCCATATCATGTCCAATTTTCTTACAATGTGTACAGTATAGAGGCAGATTGTCATACTCAATATTGTACTTCTCATTTTCAGCAGTTGAGCCTAACTCGATAAAACCAGGTAGGTGTGTCTGCAAATCCACCTTCACACAAAGCTTCAAGGCAGATGGTCGTGTAAGCCTCTCCGTTGCAAGATCCATTTTTATGAAATTTCCTATTTGATTACCGATTGCTTGGATTGCTTCAACGTTTTAGTAGTACAGCGGAACATTGCAGATAGTATTCCAAGCAGGGACAATAGACGATTCTTTGCTGGGCTTGAAATATGGAGTCCATCTCAACACTCTCATATTCACTCCGTTGAAAGACCAGATGTCCTTCATCCAGCAGCGTTGAAAGTCTTCTTTGGATTGGAACAAAAAAATGTTGTTGTTCGGAGTTAAACCAGAGACCTATTTAATTTTAAAAAATTATTTAACCAACAAATCCACTAACTTTTACTTAATTTTTCACAAAAAATAAGTTCTCATACTTGAAAATGCATAAATTAAAATAATTCATATGATTTAAAATATTAAAAAATGTTAATAATATTATTATATAAATAATTATTATCATATGTGTTTATTGTTGTCTTTCATTAGTGATAATATTATATGTGTGTTTTTATTTAATAAAAATTTTGATTCATAACTTTTTGACGAAGTTTATTTTATATAATTCACTCATTGTAAACGTTTTATACTAATACATGCTCCTTTTTCTCTTAATTAAGTGCAATATTAGTATATTACCAAACAATCTCTTTAGAACTAAATTTACTTTATGTAAACAATTTTGACAACTTTCTATAGAAATTAAATATTTTACTAGTAGTAATTATGGATCCTATAACTTAATACTAATTAGTATTTAGTTATAATTTTTTATAATTACGCTAGCTTTATATAATCAGCTCTGAGTGGATTTTTAATTGTGTTATAATTGTGTTATACTACTTCATTTAGTTATATTCCTCCAAGAATTATTTGATAAACATATATTTTTGATTTCTATAAGCACTTATTATCCTTTATGTAGTATCATCGACTCTATATTAAAAAAAATTAAAAATAAAAAATAAATAATATTAAATTTAGCTTATAAAAATAATTTTAAATTAATAATTTGCAATATTCCTTTATTTAATACATACATTTAAAATATACTCTTAAAATAATTTCATCTAATTATGCTATTTATTACATATTTTAAATTTATGTGTTATTGTAATCTTTAATAACATATTAATAAATAATAATGTATTTTATTTTTTATAAATGTA
>JAULKJ010335022.1:0-18547 GCA_032355405.1 Rubia balearica | reverse complement strand
TTACACAGAACTTCTTTCACTCCCAACATACTCTTCATATTTGCACCAAAAAACAATAACAGATCATCAGCAAATAGGAGAGAATGTACCTCAGCCTTTTTACACTTTTGATGATAGTCAATTTTCTGCTCCTTCATCTGTTTCTTCATAAGCCTTGTAAAATACTTCATGCTGATCACAAAAAACTGAGGTGAAATAGGGTCACCTTGCTTTACTCCTCTCTTTGCTTCAAATGAAATTGTAAGCCTGCCATTATATGAGATGCATAACTCTGAAGCCATTGAGCTGCACTGGATCCACTTTATCATCTTCTCAGGGAAATGCAGTTCTTTTATCCAATCCACCATAAATCTCCAACTTATGCTGCCAAATGCCTTACTAAGGTCAATTTGAGCAACACAACTAGGTCTCATGATTTTTACACCATATCTGCTTAACAACTCCTGAGCCAGTAGAATATTATGAGCTACATGTCTTTCTTTGATGAATGCACACTGGTTATTGCTGATTAAATCAGGCAGAACTTCATCTAATCTTACACATAAGACCTTTGTAATGATCCTATAGACCACAGTGCAACAAGAAATGAGCCCATAGTCAATAGGTTTACTTGGTTGCTCCCTCTTTGGAATTAAGGTGATAACTGCATTTTAAATACCTCAGGCAGCTTTCCATCTTCAAAAAATAATTGTATAACCTTGTCAAATATTTCCCAATTATGCTCAAATCTATGAAAAAATGAGCTTGAGTAGTCATCCTTCCCTGGGCTTTTTTACTTGTTTATACTTTTCAGTGCCTTTAAAACCTCCCCATCTTCAACATTTCTGATCATCCTTAGCTGCTGCTCCAGGCTAAGAATATTACCATACCTCACCACCTCTTTTTCCAGTTTTTTAATTGGGATATTCACCCCCAATTGATCCTTAAAATTTTCAACCAGACATTTCCCAATTTCCACCGTATCCATGATCATCTTCTTGTCCCATTCCAGTGCAACTATTCTGCTCTCATACTGTCTCTTTTCAGTAAATTGTAGAAGAGTTTAGTTGGCATGTCACCTTCCATCAACCATTGAACCTTTGCTTTTTGTTTAATAAAGCTAAGTTCTGCCTCTTTCAATTCTTCTGCATTTTTCCTTGCTATTGTCTCCAGTCTCTGTAGTTCCACATCATCTGGCTTTTCATTCAACCTTGTCACTGTTTCCTACCATTTGCTTTGTGCCTTTTCTGCATGCCCTTGTATATCTCCATACTCCCTTTTGTTTAATCTTCTTAGAGGCACCTCTAGCCTCTTCAAGGCTTTTGCTATGTCAGTGAGGTTTTTAATATTGTTCATCTCCCAAATACATCTTACCAGTCTCAAGAAATTAACCGATTCCCCCCACATGTTGAAGTATCTGAAAGGTTTTTCATTCACTTTTTTCTCTGAACTAAGCTGAACCTTCAATAGGAAATGATCTGAGCATATTTCATTTTGCACTATAGAAATAGCAACCTGGAAATCAACCATCCATTGTTGACCGATCAAGCATCTGTCAATTTTACTAAACACTCTTTCATCTTCAGCTCTCCTATTGTTCCAAGTATATTTTTCCCCCATTATTCTTATTTTTTCCAACTCCAGTTCCTCCACATGTCAGCAAATTCTTTTGTTTCTTTATCCTCAACTGGATTACCACCTAGTCTATCATCAGACTTAAGTGGTGCATTAAAGTCACCCAATATTATCCAGGGCAAACCTCTGTCACCTTTAGCCTTCAGAAATTCCCACATATTAGCTCTGTTTGATCCTGTGTTAAATCCATACACCATTGTGCAACAGAATTTCTTATCTTCATCGAGTTTACAGCAGCTCATATCCACCCACTGTTCACTGTAGTTCAGAACTTCTATTTTAAACCAGTCTGGCCTCCATATCACCCAAATTCTCCCTCTTAGCTCAGTTGAACTATTTGTTGTGAGATTATACCCAATCCCCATCCTTCTCCATGTTTCTTTTCATTTTCCTGTTTAATTTTTGTTTCTAAAAGCCCAAACAGCCCAATTTGGTTCTTCAGGATAAACCTTCTAACCTCATTGTGCTTAGCTTTCTTATTAAATCCTCTTATATTCCAGGTTGCAATGCTCATATATCAGAGGGATTATTCTTTGGCTAGAAATGTTTCCCTCCATTCACCTCCTCCTTTCTGCCATTTCTCTGCTCACTGATTTTAAGCTTCTTATTCTGCAGCTCCCTTTCATCTATCTTCCCTTTCAACTTAAGCACTGCTTCAGGTTTTTTTGTTCTGATCCCCTTAGACTTATCAGGACTATATTTCTTTTCCAAAGCCTCTGGAAGCTTTTTAACAGGCACATAAACATCTTTCTTCACAAAGATTTTCTTCTCCTTAGTTTTCCTGCACTCAAATGATTGATGGTCATACATCTTACAAGCATCACAAACCATTGGTTTCCATTCAAATTCACTACCTTTTGCTGCACTATTACTTTGTTCTCATTGATGTATAGAATTTTATCAGGCACAGACACTTTAACCTCCATTTCAATTTGCAGCCTAGCATAGGATAGCCTTTCTTTCTCTGCAGTGGCTCTATCAAGACTAATTGGTTTACCTAAAGAACTAACATTTTGCTTATAGTTCTAGGTTTCCAATATTCTAGAGCAAGTCAGTCAATTGAATCCAAACCGGTACAGAAACTGGCTCACTTAAATCCATTTCCTTCTCCCACAGTTTGATAAACACGAGTTTGCCATCAAAACTTATCATACCCTTATCTATAATCTCATCACAAGCCTTTTTATACACCAATCTAAGCATGAAAATTCCTCTTTGCAGCTGCCAAATTTTTTCAATCAATTTTCCCCAAATTCTATAAAATAAACCTTCAATTACCTTGAAGGGGGGTTGCAACCTAGTGTTCTGCAGACAATGCAATTCCTCCACGGCTTCACTCCTTCTTCAACGTCTTCCTGAGTGATTTTTCCCAATTCCATACCGTCAATTGTCACTATGTCGTATTTCTTCAACTCCTGCTGAGGATCAAACAGTGATGCCCAGTTTCGATTCTCTTCTTCCTCCACTTTGTCACTCCATGATTTTTTACTTGTAGGTGAAACCTCGACCCCATGACTTGGAGTCTTCTGGACCTCATTACTTCCCATCATCTTCTATTCCTTCACCGATTAGCCGATGATCTCTAAATCTTCATTTTTTTACTCTTTATCCTTTCTTTCCACCAGTTCCGTTCTTTATTTTTTCCTAGTCTCTTCCCTCCCCAGCTGCAAGGTAACCTTCTTCCTGCCCCTCTTTGCACCTGACTTGCCCATGGCAACGCTCTGGTAAAACGCCGATCAGGATCTTAGATGAGATTTAGAAGTACACACACTATCACACCTTTTTTCTCCCATATTGCTGGAGAGTAAATCAGTAACATGTTATAATATTAGTATGTTATTTTTGGACATCTTGGGTTTAGTTTAGTCAAAACGACTTCAATATCTCCGATTGGCAGCACCAAACAAACAATTTCTATTACATGGTGCTTGGGATTACAATAACCTAATTACAAATCCAACTAAGAAAAGTAAAATAATATTGGGCTAATAAACTTGGTCTTCATATTGGGCTCCCATTCATTAATTTCACATTTTTTACATGAACCCAAATGATTCCAAATTCTTTGTAGCATGATCCAATTGCTTCTAAGCATCCTTCTGGAATACTGTCTCATATCTCTCCTCTGGAGGTAAAATAAGAACATTTTCCATTGGAGCACACTACCTCATTAAAAACCTTACCGGAAAAATCCTGTGGAAAAAACCACGGTTAAGGGAAAAAAGACTATAGTGTATCGCGCCTCACCCTTAGCGCACAATCTAATGATTTCCTGCACAAAAAAGGCACCCACGTGCACGCAAATAGCAAAAGAAATCCATAAAAACACAAAAAAAAATGTGTATAAAATATACCCAATCAGCTATTTTGATTATAGAGATGATGTTTGGGGAGGTAGTTTTTAAGTTAGTGTATGAGGAATTGTTCTTGTGGAAATTGTTTGCATGTTTTATGATTTTCCTTCATTCGTTTGGGGTGCCTACATTATAGGTTTGGCGCATCACCGGTTATGTGATGGCTGAAGTTATTTCTAGTGTTTGCTTCAGTTGTCTTCGAAGCAAGCTCTGTTCTTTGTGGGTTGGCATGAAGCCATTAGTATCTGCCGAAAGTATTTGTTTATGGGTTGTGTTATTGTATTCTAATAAGTGTTTTTTAGGCAGGATTGGTAGATAGGATGAGCGAATGTAGAAGCAATGTGGATGATGTTGTCATGACATTATCTTGGAAACCTGCTATAGTATGAGCGCGAGGAAAAACTCAGTGGCTAGTTAAAATTATGCAAATAATCACTAGTTAAGCTATACTAAATACTTTATATCAATAGGCCTTTCTCAAACCATAAAATCTCCACGATCTGAACTTCACTCTTTCACTCACTCTCTCTCTATGATATGTTTTTTCTATAATTTACATAGTTACAGAGTTCACGTCCTTCGTGTGAGCTGCAGTTTGAGGGTGAATATAGCTTCCTAGGGAGGTTTGTTGCGATGTTTTTTTGCGAAGGAAAATAGTGCTATTGAACAGTGGTCGTTGGTGAAGTAAAGGGGGATGCAGATTGGTGGAGAAATAAGAAAAGAAAAAAATGGAAAAGGGGTAAAGATGGGAATAAACAAAATGGCCTTATTTGAATAAGTAAAAAAATTACGTACAAGGCTTGTTATATATTGTAGCGGTGAATATGATTAAAAAAATCTCGGTGCCCAAAAATAATATCTATAAAATGTTAGAGCAGAGAAGCTGACAATTATTTGTTTATTGGGGTCTAATTTTTTCTTTACTTAAGGGTTGCATACTTCAATCTAGTAATCTATGGATGAGAATGAGCATTGAGCCATTGTGTGCGCAAATCCACAATTTTAAAGCTACATAATAACTTTAAAGTCCATAATTATTTAAGTTGGCAATTTGTGGAAATTATGCAAATATGGAATAATGTTTTGAAACATAAATTATGGTATGACTTGCCAAAGAAGGAAGTTTGTTGTGGAATCCAAGGAGTATATATTTCACCCGGATTGTATTTGATTACAGAATATATCAATTTCTATATTTATGGGATTGGATTAGAATTATGGAATATGGATTGATATGGAATTTCGGGTATAGTTTAGATATGGATGGAATATTATAATTCATTATTTTAAGAGATTAGATTTAGTAATTCCAATCTCCAAAGGATTTGATTGTTATCAGAATATTTTATGGAGATAGATTACATTCGCAGAAGGAAGTTGATGAGTGCGACCGAGCTTATATATTGTGAATATTCTGGCTGAGCTACTTATGGATTTTAAGAGAGAGAAATCTGCATTCATATTTTATCTATCAAAAGTAGTCAAGAGATTATTTGTGTTCCAACATGACTAATACACTGTTGATCTAAATTCAGAATCGGAAGCTTTAATTCCTCGGGAGGAGGAGATCCAGCGTTGATGAGTATTGAGGTCAGAGGGAGTCTGATTAAGGCGGATCGGTAGCAAAGGAATCTTACAAAATCCACTCATTCTAATTCTAAAAGATAATTACAGCTATATTGTGTCCATTTTACAATCTTGTTCTGATTAGTGGATTTATTCTAAACTAGGCCAGGCCCCACAGATGTAAGGATTTTCACCAAACTGCATAACCAAGTCTTGTGTTCATGTTTTACATTTCTTTACATACTTGGTTAGATAATCTATGTTGGAACGTAGTCGATATAATTTCTAAATTTAGGTAAAACCATATTTCAAGTGGTATTAGATCTTGGTCAATTACTCTTACCTTGGTTGTGACCAGGAAAGTGTGATCCGGTTTTACCATGGTGACTAAAGAAGGAGGTTCAGTATCTCGGCCACCACTATTGGAGGGAACAAACTACAACTATTGGAAGGCTCGCATGAGGGTGTTCATTAACTCTCTAGATGAACTGGCAAGGCACTTTGTGGAAACAGAATAGAATCACCCAACTGAAGATACTGAAATCAGTTCAAAAAATGAAGGAGAATCGAGCACTAAGAAGCAGAAACTTAAAGACAAATCAACTTGGAGTTCGGATGAACTTAAGGCGTCAATGGAAAATCAAAATTCTTGAATGCTATCTTCACAGCAGTAGATGAAAATCAATTTAAACTCATTTCTACATGCTATCATGCGAAGAAGGCTTGGGAAATTCTACAAACAGTCCATGAAGGAATGAGTCAAGTACGAGAATCTAAGCTTCAAATGTTGGCCACTAAATTTGAAGAATTGAATATGGGGAAGGATGAGACTATTTCAGTATTCAGTGGAAAGCTGAAAGATATAGCAGACATGGCATACTAACTCGGTAAAACATATAAGGAGGAAAAAGTGGTGAAGAAAACCTTAACATTGCTGCCTCAAATATTTTAAATGAATGTTTCCTCCATTGAAGAAGCAAGATATATGTCCACCATAACATTGTATGAACTGATGGGATCCTTGAATACTTATGAGATGACTCTCAAACTACCCACGAAGATAGCACAAGAGAATTTTTACTTCAAAGTTTCCTCTTCAAAGATTGACCACGATGATGAGAGTGATAATGGCATTGAATAACTTTCATTGATCACAAAAAACTTCTCGAGGATGCTGAAAAAAACAATGAATAAGATATCTCAAGAGAAAACTGGTTGAGGAGGAAATAAACCTTGTGTACAAGATTTGGGAAACAATAGAAGACCACGGTTTGGGAAACAATAGAAGACCACGGTTTGAAGGATCAAATCAGTAGTTTCCAAGAAATCAGGGAGGTGAAGCAAAGCAAACTGGAAGAATTCATTGCAGAGAATGTAAAGGATATAGACATATCTAAGCCGAATGTGCTAATACTCGAAAGAAGCAAGGTCGATCATATGTTATATCATGGAGTGATGATGAAGAACGGGAAGAAGAGGAACTCACCAGTAACTATATGGCAATTGGAGCAAAAATTCTTGAGATGATTAAAACTGGATCATGTTCCAACACGGTGATAATCGATGTTACTGTACGTTCCAACACAGAGAAGCAAAATGGTGATTCATCAAGTGATGATGATGGCCAGGGAGTGAGTGATGAATACATCTATACCGCTTATGAAAACATGTACGAAATGTGGCTGATAGTTGTTGACACCAATAAAGTTCAAAAAGCAAAGAAACCCAACTTGCAGATAGAAAGTTAGAATTAATGGATCTCATTGATAAGAGAGAGGATGAAGTTGAATAACTAAAACAAAATCTGAGGCTAACTACTCAGAGGGCTGAGATGGCTAAAACTGCAATCCTCAAGCTGAACACTGGAAAGTCAAAATTGGATGATATTCTGACTATGGGAAAGAACTTCGGAGACAGACAGGGAATTGGCTATGACAAAGCTGAAACTAATACTGTAGCCTTCAAGACAGGGGTACGGTCATGAAGAAGAAAGGGACAAGGACTCAGCGAAGGAAAACTATGTTGTGCAACTACTGCTCGTATTAAGGTCACATACAGGAACAATGCCTTAGACTACACAGAGACTTTATGAATGAACAACAATTATCAGCATGTTCCAAAATGAATGGTGATTAGTGATCAAAATTGGTCAGAAAGGTATGGATTCCTAAGCGCACAAATGCTTGACTTGTTCCTCACACATTTCTTATTACACACTCTAGAGACTCGTGGTACTTTGATAGTGGATGCTCTTGACACATGACTAGAACACAGGAATTTCTGAAAAAGATCAAGCATTATGACGGTGGATTTGTTACATTTGGTGATGGAAAGAAAATTTGAGTTTTTGGAAAAAAGAATTGCAAATTAAGGGATTTCCAACCTTCACAAGTGTGTTACTTGTTGAAGATTTGAAGGGAAATCTACTGAGCATCAATCAATTGTGTGATGAAAATATGACTGTAGAGTTTCATAAAGACATATGCATTGTCAAACATGATGAGGACAAAGTACTTTCAGGGATTCAATCTTCATCCAACTGTTATCTATTGGATCAAGAAGTTAGGTGTCTAAAATCTAGAGAGGATGAAGGAACAATGTGACATAGGATGCTAGGACACATCAACTATAAAATATTGGTGCAGATTGCAAATGCTAAAGCCGTTCGAGGTATGCCAACTCTCACTCATAAAAAAAGAGAATTGTTTGCGGACCATGTCAAAAGGTAAACAAATTCGATCACCCCATTCATTTGTTCATTACATTACAACTTCGAGAAACCTTGAATTATTATTACACATGGATTTGATGGGTCCGATCAATACACCTAGTATGACTAGCAAGAAGTATATTTTTTATGTGTTGATGATTTCTCTAGATACACTTGGGTAGCATTTCTTAAAGAAAAAATTGACATGATGGATGTATTTAGAAGTTTTGTGATCAAACTCCAGATGGAAAATGGAAGCCATATAGGGAAAATTATTAGAGTTCACAGTGATCATGGGAGAAAATTTAAAAATTCTTATATCAGCGACTTTTGTGGTGAGCTTGGAATACAGCATAAATTGTTGGCACCAATCACACCTCGGAAAAATGGTATTTTTGAGAGGGAAAATAGGACTCTATAGGAGATGGTGTGAATAATGTTTTGAAAAAAAAAAGGTATTCATAAGAAATGGTGGGTAGAGGTAGTCAAAATGGCATGTTATGCTATAAACACAGTGTATCTTCATCCATTCACAAGTAAGAAATCTTACGAAATATGAAAAGGTAGGAAGCCTAATGTTTCATACTTTCATGTCTTTGGTATCAAGTGTTATATTCTCATGGATAGAGAACAGTTGGCTAAGTTTGATAGTCGAAGTGATAATGAATTTTTTCTAGGATATTTTGTGAACAACCATACTTACAGGGTTTATAACTTCCACACTAAAAAACTTATGGAGTCTATTAATGTGATTGTTGATGATTATGATAAAAAGAATGTATCGAGAGGATGAACCTGCCCCAATGCATGTTCCAACACAGAATAATTCTACTGACCATCAAGTCGTTGAAACACCGGAAGGATCCGAAAATCCCGATGACTCAGAAGATGGTGATGTTGAAGCACTGATCTCCAGCTCCCCACCCCATGTTCCAACATAGGAGTTACCTGAGCCCATCTCTAAGAGAACACGTGCTCTACCACTGGTAAACTATAGGGAACTTGTTGGATTGCAGTGTTTTATCTCACTGATTGAACCCAAAAACTATAAAGAAGCTCTACCTAATGAACGTTATATTATCTCCATGCAAGAGGAACTCGGCTAGTTTGAACAAAATGATGTATGATATCCCACCCCTCATCCAAAAGGTGTTAATGTTATTAGCACTAAGTGGATTTTCAAGAACAAGTCGGATGCTGATGGCCAAATTACTCGAAATAAAGCAAGACTGGTAGCTTAAGGATATACTCAAGTGGAAGGAGCGGGGTTCAATGAAACCTTTGCACTGGTTGCTAGGTTAGAATCTATTCAATTTTTACTTTCTATTTCCTACACTCTGGATTTTATATTGTACCAGATGGACGTCAAAAGTGTCTTTCTAAATGGCATCGTGAATGAAGAAGTCTATGTCGAGCAACCTAAAGGATTTGAAGATCCTCACTATCCACATCACGTGTATAGAGTCAAAAAGGCACTATATGGTTTGAAACAGACACCCAGAGCCTTGTTTGAGATACTGTCAAACTTTCTCATTAAGAAAGGTTATCGTCGGGGGGGGGGAGTATATCGCACTCTATTTGTGCTAGATAGATAATCAAAAAATTGATTGCTCAAATTTATGTTGATGATATTGTTTTTGGCTCTACCTCACAGTCTATGGTACATGACTTTGTTGCCCTAACGCAGGATGAATTTGAGATAAGCATGGTGGGTGAACTCACTTATTTTCTAGGACTCCAAGTGAAGTAAGAAAAAATGGACTATTCATCAATCAGAGTAAATATGCCATGAATTTAGTGAAAAGATTTGGATTAAGCAACTCTCGGCCAGTTCAAACTCCATGGGAACCATTGAAAAAATTGCAAAAGATGATAAAAGTGTTGTAGTTGATCCGAAACTTTAAAAAAGTATGATTGGAAGTTTACTGTATCTTACAGCCAGTCGACCAGACATATGTTTCAGTGTTGGGGTATGTGCAAGATTTCAAGCTATTCTGACAGAATCACATCTGACTGCAGTTAAAATAATTATTCATTATTTGAGTGGGACTTCTGAGTATTACTTCTGGTAATCTAAGAATCAAGACTCAATTATTTTTGGCTATAGTGATTCAGATTGGGTCGATAATGCAGATGATCTCAAAAGCACTACAGGTGGATGCTTCTTTATTGGCACGGATTTGTTTCTTGGTACAGTAAGAAATAAAATTCTATTTCTTTGTCATCTGCTCAAGCTGAATATCTTTGTGTTGAAAGCTGTTGTGCATAACAATTATAGATGAAACAAATGTTGAAAGATTACGGGGTTCATCAAGGGCCTCTAAAGATCTTATGTCACAATAAAAGTTCTATTGATATCTCTAAGAATCCAGTTCAACATTCTCGAACTAAGCATGTTGATATACAACATCATTTTATTCGAGATCTTGTTGAAATGAAGGAAGTCATGGTAGCCTATGTTCCAACACCGGAACAATTTGCTGATATTTTTACAAAACCACTGGATTCTACCACCTTTGAGCTACTCAGGAAACACTTAGGTGTGTGTCATATGTGAGGTACTATTTATTACAAGATTTTACTTAGCTGTAGATTTTTTAATTTTTGTGTACAGAAAAATAGAAAAACACAAAAAAATATATAAAGGAGAAAATTACAAAAATATGAAGGAGTTACTGCATGTTGGAATATGGGAAGACGAATCAGAAAAGAGAGAATACTTGATTGAGTTTGGCAGCTGAAGGGAAATATGGTTTTGGAAAGAGAAAAAGCTGGTACGGTTATTTTATAAAAGAAAGTAAATTTCCAATTTCCAATTTCTCCTCACTTTTCGTTTTTTACGTAACCTCTTTCTCTTTCGATTTTCTTGGCTTCATGATATTGCGCTCGGAATTCTCGTGCTTAAAACCCTACATCATAGAGATAGAAAGTGCTTAGGAGTCTCAAAACATTGCTTGCTTCACAACCACATCTCACGTCCACCAAACCGGGCATGGAAAAGTACAGTGCGTTCAGAAAGATTTTCGGAGAACCTAAGAAGAGGCTGAAACTGACAGAGAGCAACATGCTGGAGACTTGGGAGGGTGTTCAATAACTAGGGGTCGAGGTTTTCCGGTCACTACCTGTTCAGCCTGTATAGGATCCATCTCTGCCAGTGAAAATCAAGGTATTCTGAGAAAATATTTCACCAGTAATGGTCAAACTTTCAAGTCTCTGAATGATTGCATGAAGTATTTTATGAAGAATAATAAGAAAGTAGATCTGAGGGGGTATAAATCTTTGTCTGAAACGATAAATGGCTATGATTTAAGCCATTTGCTAAAGGGTATTATTGGGAACATTAGTTATCTAGAGAATTGGAACCCTATGCTGACAGAATTAGCATGTATAAAGCTTGAGGGAAGGAAGGTTATATGTGTGTGTGTGTGTGTATACTAGGTCATCTGGGCCTAGAAAGGTTAGGCTGCGAAGAATTGATGAATGACCGGAGGAAATAGGTGTGCTAAGCTCTGCAAGCTACAAGGCTATGCAGATTTATGACCCTACCGTTGCTAAGAATTTGGAAGGTCTGAGGAATCCACAACCACCAGTAATTTTGATTGATGGTGATGGTGAAGATGTTGTTGATATGGAGGTTGAGGATGAACCAGAGGAAAGTATTTCCACTGATGTTCAAACATCAGTAAATGAAGAAGACTATGATTTGGGTGGTGGACCTGATCACTTTCCAACACTAGCTGGAAGTGAACAGATTGAGTAAACTGAGAATGTAATAGTTATGAGTTCACAGGAAGAAACATGGGAAGGAGATGCTGATAAACCTGAATTAGAGAATCAGGTTGTTGAAAATTTTGAAGAAATGGATGTTGAGATCCCCGATATGGAGAAAGGAGGAGATGGGAGGATATTTGAAGAATCTACTACTGATGATGTTCAAACATCCGAAAAGCATGTTGATAAAGAAGAGGATGTTGAGGAAGCTGAACATGACCTTGATGATGTTCTAACATCAGGTCAACCCGGTACTGAGGGAGTTGAAATCATTGATGTAGAGGCAAGTGGTTCTGGAACTGATGTTCTAACACCGAGGGAAAGCATGGAAAGCTTGGTATATACCAGTGATGAGTTGTTACATGAATATGTATTGTCAAGACTGAGAAGATCAAAAAAGGAAGGCAGCTGAAGTTGTAGCTGAAAGTTTGGCTCAACCAGAAAAGAAGAAAATGGTGAAAATGAGGCAGGACAGAGGTCTAGAAGAGCTCCATCAGTTGAAAATGCTTTAAATGAAGATTTTTTTCAATGAAGCAGGCTGGAGATCTAGAATTTGATTGGTGAAAGAAATATCATATCAGAGACTTACAAGGCTAATGTTTTTTCAGCTTTTCTAGAGCACTTGGGTTTTTCTACTGCTACTAAAGTCTATAAATACTACAACAGGGAGCTGGTACAAGATTTTTATGCAAATATGATGGAAGAAAACCTGTATGTTGAGTCTGAGCGGTACGGATAAACTTTTGTACGAGGCAAAGTGATTGCATTTTCATTAGAGAAAATTAATGGCATTCTGGGATTGTTCACACCTGAGTTTACTGGACCATATACAGGAAACCTGGAGCTGACTAATGATGAGATTCTGAGTGAAATTTATAGAGGATTGGTGTTTCAATGGCCTGCACAGGGAAATGCTGCAATGTCAAATTTGACCTGCAGGTATTTCTGTCTCTCTTAGATAACAATTAATTGTTGGTTGCCTTCTACAAATACCTCTGCCCTGACTAGAGAGATGGCCAATCTTCTTTATTGTATTAGCAAGAAGATTCCAGTAAACCTAGGAAAAATTATGCAGGAGAACATTGTGTTCCAGGCTGTGTCATCCAGAAAAAAATTCTCTTCCTCATTCGTGTATTATCACAACAGTGGCTAAAGCAAGAAAGGTTGTAGTAAAGGAAAATGACGCGAATGTCTATCCCAACCTGGTCAAGGCAAATTCCAGGACTTTCTCAACAAGAAAAGTTAGTGAGCTTCCTTGGAAGACTTCAGAAGGTGGAAGTTCTTCGGTGAAACGTGCAAAGAAGGCTAAGCAGGTGAAGAAAAAAGCAGTTCAAGCAAAGATTGCAACACTGAAGATTCAGCTTGCTGCACTGGAAGCTGAAACTGCCGATTGAAAAACTGATGATTATGTTTTCTTTTGATATTTTTAACCTTGGCTTGTCTTATGGCCCAAAGGGGAAGTATTTTTGGATTTTGGATATTTGGGTTTCTTGGATTTTTATTTTGGATATTTGGGTTTCTTGGATTTCTGGATTTACGATATTATTTCGGGCCTGGATGAATGTGTTTTATTCTCATATTTTGAGAAGTCTGTTGGACTGATGTTCCAACATGGTAAATTTCTTCTGAAACTTTGTTGTCTGGATGTTGTTGATGACTATTATTTGAAGCTGTGAAATTCAAGTAGAGCTAAATGTGTTTAGGCTCATGTTCCAACATCCATATTGATCTGATTGATTTATTTGCATAATTGACGTTGTGAAAATCCAAAAAGGTTGATGGGAAAATGCCAAAGGGGGAGATTGTAAAGTCCAGAATTATTTAAGTTGACAATTTGTGGAAATTATGCAAATATGGAATGTTGTGTTGAAACATAATTTATGGTATGACTTGCGAGAGAAGGAAGGTTTTTGTGCAATTCAAGGAGCATATATTTTCATCCGAATTGTATTTGATTGCAGAATATATCAATTTCTATATTTATGCGATTGGAGTAGAATTATGGAATATGGATTGATAGGGAATTTCGGGTATAGTTAAGATCTAATTCCTTATTTTAAGGTATTAGATTTAGTAATTCCTATCTCCAAGGAATTTGATTGTTATCAGAATATTTTATGGAGATAGAATTACATTCGCAGAAGGAACTAGAAAAGTGCGACCGAGCTTATATATTGTGAATATTCTGGCTGAGCTACTTACGGATTTTAAGAGAAAAAATTTGTATTCAGATTTTATCTATCAAGAGTAGTCAAGAACTTTATTTGTGTTCCAACATGATCAATACACCGTTGATCTAAATTCAGAATTGGAAGCCCTAATTTCTCGGGAAGAGGGGATCCAGCGTCGATGAGCATCGAGGTCAGAGGAATTCTGATTAAGGCGGATCGGTAGCAAGAGGAGCTTACAAAATCCACTCATTGTAATTAGAAAAGATAAGTATAGTTATATAGTGTCCATTATACTATCTTGTTCTAATTAGTGGATTTATTTTGAATTGGGTCAGGCCCCACAGATGTAGTTGGTTTTCACCCAACTGCATAACCAAGTCTTGTGTTCATATTTTAGATTTCTTTACATACTTGGTTAGATAATTTATGTTGGAACATAGTCGATATAATTACTAAATTTAGGTAAAACCATATTTCAATAACAATAATATACACCGAGGGAAATGAGTTCCACCATCTATGATGGTTGCTAGGTATGATCGACCATATACCTCTCGATGATGTCTACATAATGCATCGATATCCAATACAAGGTAATGGAAACATTTTATAGCTCATATGACAACAAGTTCACCTGCAGTTGCTACAAACAAAAATGTTTAATACTACATTCGTCTTAATCAAAATTGACTACTTTCCTTTTTATTCGGTTACAACCAAAGATGTTTAGTTTTAATTAGTAGTTTTTCTTTTTTATTAACATTTTTCATCTCTCCCATACTCATTCTCCACTTATTTACATTATTTTTTCTAATTTTATTCACTTTTTAATTCCTAGTCATTCTAATCCCATTAACATTATTTTATCATATTTTATTCAATTTCTTAAAAGTCACACACAAAGTCAACTAAGCAGCCTTGAGTAGGATGTGGTGTTACAAGGATAAGTTTATCACCCAACTTCAGTGTAAGTCATGCTCCCACGCACATTGCCTTATCACTCAACCTCAACGTAACAAATGCTCGTACACAAAACTCACTGTGTTGCTGGCCCATAGCACTCAACGCGTCCATGCAATCCGATCACCCTAAATCGTGCTGCACACATCGACCGGGGTTGTATGCCTAACTGCTCACTTGTATCGTCTATCCCTATGCTAGCGATGTACTGATAATGCTTGAGCCAGTCGTTTTTATCGCATCGGCTGATTGTCCTTACTGCTTGGCCACGATCTAAGAAGACTCTTCACAAACTCCTAGTAATAAATAGTCTTCTATTTTACTTGCATAATTACTTAACTAGTTAGTTTAGCTTAGTTTCTTTAAAAGTCCAAGGTTTGCCTGCCTTTTATTTTATGGCCTTTTTTTATTCTTTTGATTGTGTGGATTAATATTACTTCCCCACAACATATAAGGCATGTTAGATTTATTATCTTTATACATGCTTATCTTTTATGCAATATAAAGTAAAACGAGCATTTTTTCCACCAGTTTTTATCCTTACATTTCTTTATAATGCGTTCCATATTCTCGATTTTGAGAACTCCCAATTTAATCTCAAATCTACTGCATATTTGTCTATATTACTCTAAAACCAGGTGCGCACTTTTTAAGATTCTTTTATCATTCATTTAGTTTAATTTTTTATTGAAGAAGTCTACAATCTCATGACAGGTGACATGTTTTTAAATTATGTACACTCCTCTGTATTATTTTGCTTATATGTTGCATTTGTTGAATTAATTCAATACTAAAATTTTAAATTTAAATAAAGTATTTGTTAAATTAAATATTGTACTTTTTATATACTACCTCCGTCCTAACAAAAATGATGTGTTTGGTTTTGACTCACTTTTTTATGCAAGGTGATGTAGTAGGGAATAATTGTGAAAAGTAGGGATAATTTTGGAAAATTGTGGTTCTAGTCTGAAAGTTGTTAAAGTTAAACAGGACACTGTGGAAATTTAACAACACATTCTTTGCTATTTTGGGTAGTTTTAAAATATGTCATTTTTGTTGGGACGGATAAAAAAGAAAATTATGTCATTTTTGCTAGGATGGAGGGAGTAATATTTAGTATATTTTTACATTTAAATACACCTTATTACATGTTTTAAATTTTAACATTAAACTTACAGCAAACAATATTTATATTTTAAAAAATATAACTTTTAAGTTAAAAATTAAGTGGTCCGGCACATTTTCAGAGACTTCACTTTTTTTAAAATCTATCTATTCCATCTATCCCAACTCTATTTGCATACTTTTTGGTTAACTTTCTCAAACCACGTTTGATCGTAAATTTCAATTACTCCCTCCATCCCATAAATATTAGCCTATTTTCTTTTGGTATAATATTTTAGGAGAGATGATGCGGAAGGGAATAATTATGGAAAAATAGTGATATTTGGGGAAAATGTGGGTACAATGTCAAAGTTGGAGGACATTGTGAAAATTTGACAAGAGATTCTTTGCCATTACAAGTAATTTTCTAATAGGCCATTAATTGTGGTATGGACGAAAAAAGAAAGTAAACCAATATTTACGGGATGGTGGGAGTAGTATATAAGAATCAATATCATCATATAAGATTTGTTACTCCCTCGGTCCCACCAATTTCTGCACATTTTTTTGCCAATTTTTCCAGACCATGTTTGACCATTGGAAACTTTAGTTACGTATATTTTGAAAATACATTATTGAGAGAATCTAACAATATATCAAATGATGACATTGGTGTTTATATACTAATTGAAATTTATGGTCAAACATACCTTGAGAAAGTTGACTAAAAAATGTGCAAAAATGATTGGGACAGAGGGACTAGATTTCTTGTATCGCGTATTTTCTAAATATCAAATTTTTATACATCAATAGTTACGTAACAAAAATTATCATTAGTCAAATATGATTCGAGAAAGTTGACCAAAAAATACAAAAAAAATCAAGACGAAAAGAGTGTTTAAAAAATGGCCAAAAAGAGTACGAATAGAAATGGACCCGAGCCGACCGAGTACTTGAGAGTTGAGATGAGTGCTACTATGTCTTACCTGCATGTGAATTGGGCCTGATTTAGTGGTAAGTCACACTCTCTATAATTGAGAGGTCAAGGGTTCAAAACACACCCCAGCAAGAATTGTGAATATTAGAGCAATTTTTTATGGGGATTACCCAGCATAATGGATTCGTTTCGGTGGTCCCCGTTGTGGTTTCCCAACCTGCAGGTAGACGATGATGGAGATATCATGGTGGTTCTATTTTCGGTGGTGGCGGTTCGTTAGTGGTGCAGCGTTTGAGTGTTCTCAGGAGGGCGTCCCTAGCTATTCAAATGGATGGAGTTTCAGGTTCCACTGAGTTTCAACAAATTCAATGGTCGTGTCTCCTAGTTAGGTCCTAGATTAGGATGTTAATATGTAATTGGTTGCTTGTATGTAATCTTTCAAAAAAATGTCTTATCTGCCTTATTTGGTGTCCATTTATTATTGTCTTATTTCCATTTTTGGCAAAATTTTGAATGTAAAAAAATGAAATAATTTTTTGTTCACAAACTATTTTTATGTTATTTTAATGAGTTTAAAAATGATATTTTTTGTGGCAAGACAGAGAGAGAGAGAGAGAGAGAGACAAAGGGAGTATACAATTTTGAGTGAAATTGTCATCCCACTCGTGCTCTGTTTGGCAGAGATTTTAAGCTGATGTGTTTATAAGTAAAACATTTTTTTGTGTTTGGTAAAGTGTAAAAAACAGTTTTTTTAAAGTATAAGCTATTTTTTGGGGGAACTTTCAAAATAAGTCAGTTTTGCTTATAAGCACAACTCTACCAAACAGAGTCTAGGTAGGGACCGGGGAGTACATATTTTAAGTAGGCATACATACCTGAAAGCCATAAGTTTCTCCCTGTGTCCCTCGGTTCCTGTTTTACCACAAAAAAATATCTTTTTAAGTCATTAAAATAGTATAAAAATAGTTTATGAATAAAAAATTAATTTAAATATACAAATATAAACATATGTAATTGAGAAAGTGTAGATATAACCCTGAGATAATTTTTAGTGCAAATATAACCATTACTACTTTAAAAAAAGTGCAAATATAACCCTAAAGACTATAATTCGGCATTGACTGACCATTTCCAGCCATTAACCAACTAGAAATGACTAAAATGCCCTTTCAACCTAATCCAAAAACATGAATGACAAAAATTACCCTTTCTCCTTGAATAGCCACCATCTCCGCCGCCCTGCCACCTTCTCCGTCGCCACCTTCGCCGCCGCCGCTACTCCACCACCACCAGGGTTTCGCCTCCCCACCGTCACCCCCCACCCATTCCCACCACAAACACCACCTTCCACCCCCGCCTC
>JAULKJ010334721.1:0-18561 GCA_032355405.1 Rubia balearica | reverse complement strand
GGGGCATTGTCTTGCAGATCGGACGCGGTTCAAGGGATCACGACGAGAGGCTTCATACGGTGGAAACATATTCATCAGCTGTAATGATCACGATGAAGGTACGTGGGTAGACGTTTGAGGAAAGATGAACTGTAGGAAAAGAAAGGAAAAGAGGGCGGTGAGGAATAGGAAGCATAAGTGAAATATAGATCTACACTAAGGTTTGTTATCTTATATGTTGTTCGATTTCTTTGAATAGTATAATTTGTACCAAAATTATATAATTCCCATATTTTGTTAAAATTGACAAGTTACGGTGATTACATTATGTATTCCAGCTATGTTGAAATGGAAATCATTAATAACAATTTGTGAAAAATACAACAATTTTAAGGTGCAACATAAACTAACCATCCATACAATAGAGTAGATGTGAACATAGAAAATCAACCATAGAATAAACTAATAATCATAAAAAATCATCCATAGCATAAACTAGACATCACAGGAAATCATTCTTCATTATCTTGAACAAGGTCGGCCGTCGATGTCGATTGGTTGAGTCATGGCCAGGAGGTTGACGTGAGGTGTCACTCATAGGCTCTTTGTGATTTCTCCAAGAACTTGATCTTTGCCTTCATTGCGCACAATTTCTTGTGCATGTACTTGTAGCAATGCCTAAAGCGTTTCATGTAAGATTTTTCTGTACCTACGTGGAAAAGCAAATGTTATTAGTTAATGAAAAAATACATTTGAACATATGTTGTATAAATCAAAATGTGACTAACCTTACTCAATTTGTGGCTTCTTGTTACCTCAGAAGCTTCCAAATGCTTATGGTACCACTTGCGATCACGCAAAACCCAACCCTTATTCTCGGTGTACGTTTTGTCAAAATATTTTGGCCCTTTCTCCTTACAACTAATAACTAACCCTGCAACATTCTTCAATATCAATGTAATCACATTTCCATAAGGTAGGCCTTTGATAAACTTCTTTGAAGTCGCAATGTGCGATATATGCTTAAAAATGGCCACCCCATGTTTTATTTTTGTATCCTCCATTATGATGTAGAATAGGTTGAGCGTGGGATAGTTAGGCTCGATGATGTGTCCACCCGAGGGAACAAGGGTTCTAGAATAATGTCATAGGCAATACGATGGTCAATATGCAAGACTTTTAAATCAAAAGATTCCTGCCTTCCTAATTCCCTCCTATCACATCCAAACTATTTAACGCTACATCCCACAAAGTTAACACAAGGGTAATAACTCATCAACTGACACTTTTCCCAATGGTAAACATCATCCAAAGGGCCATCTAAATTCTTGGGGAAAACGTTTTTGGGGTGTTCATACACAACTTATTTAAAGACCATTGGCTATCAGAATGTCCATGCCCCTACCCTAGACTCATAATCCTCATTAGCACTTCTCACAAATTTTCATAAAATTGACATACTATATTGAAGTAATCTCTCTCGTTACATGAAAGCAAATTCTCTACATGTTGATCCTTAAAATTACTAAGGGGCGGCAAACCTTATAGCTATATTTTTCACTAAAATTGACATTGTAGCAATCTAAGAGTTTCCCTTTTTCACGCAAACCTTCGTAACGTTTAAGTGCAAAGGGGGAGATAAACCTTGTATCTGATGTGCTACCAGTTGATCGAGACCTAGGGTTTGCACTCCTTGATACTCCTCCTGTTGCCATTGATTCAAAATTGGGTGTTTGTGAAATGATGTAATGGAATTGGAGTTTGCGAGTTTGCAATGCTTTGTTAGGGTTTTGTGATTTGGGGTTGGATTGTAGAATGCTCCTCGGTTATGATTTTTTTTACATGATGATGGGTTTCTGAGTTCAAAATCCCTTAAATCACCTCTTCAGACAAAGCCAAGAACAACTTCCGAGTAAGGAAACTTTTTTTGTGAAAATATTGAATCATTTTCAATTCTAGTTTAGGTCCAGAAAGTAGGTACGAGCTTAGAAATTTACTTTCCAAGTTTGGAATCATGGTCTTGCCTTCCATGTGAAATGTGAGCCTAACTTTCGAAGCTCGGAATGTTGTCTATGCTTATGGTAACTTTTAGCATAAACTTTCCAAACTCAAAATTCCTTTTGTCCTGAAAAAACAACGGACAAACCAATTTTTTAGCTCGGAAATCAATCTGTCCCTATGGTCAAAGTGCGAATATTCATTGATTTCATATCTCTTTCGGCTAAACTAAAACACACCCACATAACACTTTTTAATTTCACTCTAAATGAAAGACGACTTGTAATGGAAAAAATCAAATACAACCATGAATTTCAACCAAATGTGAATTTTAGAAAGTATTTCACTACCAATTTCAAACACCATTATATGTGACATACTTAGTCATTGAAACTAACATATGGGTAATCCAAATTCATAGAATCCAAATTCATACAGTAGTGACATACTTAGTCATCGAAACCAACATATGGGTAATTCAAATTCCTTCTTATGCTAAATTTTTGAAAGTTGCATGCACTAAAAAGAGGAACAACCAAATTAGGAAGGTAGGGAATTTTAAAATAGGGGAAGTGGCTACTCCTAATCATAGGAATTATCCTAAGAAATGTGATGATCACGGCATGTTTTCAATTTCTATCTCCTTAAGTGATAAATTAGTGGAAAATGTTGTGATTGATTTAGGAGCATCTATCAATGTAATTCCTTCTTGCTTTTATGAGAACCTAGACATAGGTGAACTCAAGGAAACTAGGGTAGTCGTCCAATTAGCCGATTACTCTCAGGTTAGCCATTGGGGTTTAGTTAAGGACGTAATGGTTAGAGTAGGAAATGTAGTGTTTCCAGTGGATTTCTATGTCCTTGACGTAGCGTACGCTGGTGGTTGAACAATTAAAGGGGTCATTAGTAAGGTTTAGTTAGATAAGTCGAATTCACTCTTGTAAACTACTATCAAAGAAAGGTGGAAGATTTATCTTCACAACAAGTAGTTAAAGTAGTGAATAGGTAGTGGATTCAAGGATTGATAATAGGTATGGAAGCGGAAATCTATTGCCCCCAAGGTTTTGTCATTTGTAGTTTTTATATCTTTTTATTAGGTTGTTGCATGATTAGCATAGTTACTTGACTTTGCTAGTTGTCTTGTTTTTTATTTTATAACTTAGGAAAACAAAACCAACTCCCCCCCTTTTTACTTGCTTTTTATATCTATGTGTATATAGATATATATATATATATATATCTAGGCTAATATTCACCATTGTATGCATGAACCCTTAGGAATATCCCTCTTCTCTGTGGATGACCCCGACTTGCCATACTATCTATTTAGTTGTATTTAGTAAGCAAAAGGGCTTAAAAATTAAATCTTTGAGAGGTACGGCGACGACCTCCCAGGATTCTAAGATCTTCCTATCCTTTTATGCTTATGAACATTATGTTGACTTGTTCCTTAAATTCTTGTTAATTGTATGATTTTTAAACTATGTTCCCATACACCTTAGTTTAGTTTCATGTTAGCACATTTATTGATATCCCTGGGGGGTAAAACCTAGATGTAATAGGGAGAGAGATAGTATGGGACCGTATGGGTGTATGTATGTGCGTTGCCAAGGCAACGTTCTGATGACCGTAAACTAGTTAGCTGGAATGGAGCCCAAGAGGTTACAGATAGAGATAGTTTAGTAGAAAACTAAGATTACCGTAATTTGAACCATGTCATTGCAACCTTAGAGTCAACGATAAGGTGCCTATCCTTTTGTCTCTGTAGGTCTAGGGAGAATCATTCCTAGTGGAGTGCCTGAGATGTAATCTCACAGGGGAGAATCGGATCTGCACAGGATGCAGGATCGTTGCTACACTCCCCTAATTACCGTGGCGACATCATTAGTAGAATTGAAGCGCACCCTTATGTGATAGATAGGGGAAAGTGTTGACTACTGACCACACTATATATGTGGCATAAACATCAAGGTAGGTTTATACATCATGTATTTGATTGAATCTAGGATCGAAATATACTTCTGGTCAAGTAATATAAATATCCCCAACTGCTAGTTTTATACAGTTTACTCTCTCTTATCTTTGCATGATTGTAGTTGTTAGATAAAACTCCCCAAAATGCTGTTTTGTGACACTAGCTATAACATGTGCTCAGATTAATGACCCTATTTCGGCTGCATTTAGTTAACCTTTAAGGTTCTAGAATCTCTGTGAATGACCCCGGACTTTCCGCTATCTATCTTTTTGGTATCTTAGTAGTAAGAATGGAAGAAATGTATAAAATCTATCTTTGGTCCCTAGCCCTTAACAGGTTAGTAGATCTCCCGTAAAAAGGTTGTATATTAGTAATCCCGCTCAGTGCGGATCAATTTTGGCGCTGTTTTCGGGGATGCTAGTTAATGACTTAACTGTTAATTTACATAGCTAGTTGTCAAAGTAGTTAGTGTGCTTGTTCATTTGATTATTTTTTTCCCAAAATAGGTATTGCTCAAATTCTTAGTGTGAATCGAGAATCCTCATTTCCATTTTATCGGAAAAAGAAAAAAATGTTGGAAGAAAATTCTCAACGAGCAATACTTTGTAAGGTATGTCACTATGATCATCCTACAGAGTCTTGCACTTGGTTGAGTGAGTATGGAAAGAAATAGAAATTGGTGTTTCATGAAACCGATGGGAGCAAGAATGGTACCCATAGCATGAATCCCCAAAATTGGTTTTGAGTTGTACCCTCAATTCCAGGAACCAATATTCGAATTTAGTTCCCAAGTCTTCCTGTGATGAAATACTTGGATCATTGGCTAATTTTGGTAGAACCAGTGAGTTCATTAAATCCCAAGTATTTACTTGCATTAAAGATTTGGGATATCAATTTTCTTCAAGTATTGAGAGAGTTGGGGGCAAGTAAGTGAGTTGATAGGGAAATTGAGCCAACTAGTAGGAAGAAGGAATATAATGGATGAAGAGGCTCCACCACTCCTTCCTTTGGACGACCCGAGAAGTACGCAAGGATCCGAGCTCTGCGGATATTGTGAGGTTAGCCCTTCTGCCTTTTCTTTTATTGATCTTATGCCTAAATGTGATTTTCTTTTTTGAAATATCTATGTGCTCCGGGATATGAATCTAGGCATACATTGGTAGATCAAACAATTGGTTATCCCTCTTCTTTTGTGAAAAATGATTCCCCTACTAAATGTAGTGACCTCATTCTCTATATAGGTCATTAATACTGGGGAAAATGTATGACACCGGAGTGATAGTCCAATTGGCTAATCGATCCACATATAATTGAGAGATATCGTGGAGGATATGATTGTCCTTGTGAACTGACTAACATTCCCCGCTGATTTTTATATCTTAGATATGGAAAATGAAAATGATACCTCCTCTGTATTGTTAGGGAGACTATTCTTCAAAACCTCTAAAGCTAAAATCAATGTTCATACTGAAAAATTAAGCTTATATATTAGAGCATAAATTGCCTCGTTGATGAATCCCTACCATTTGTGATTAATGTCCTCGATGGTATTGTACAAGATACTCTTGAGTTTTTCGGGAATGTAGCTTAAGAGAATGATCCAATTAAGGTTTATGCTTTAGCACTCTAAATGCTAGCTTGGTGGAGATTGTGGGGAAGGTTGATCCCTGAATTGAGACCCAAATAGAGCCCTACACAAGAACTTAGATGAACTAGTTATGCCTGAGACCAAACATTCAATGGAGTAACCACTCGTAGTCGAGCTTAAACTTCTACCCAAAAACTTGAAGTCTGCTTTATTAGGTGGAGGAGGAGACACTTCCGGTTATTATTTTGAGTTGGCTCACAAGTGACCAAGAGGATAGATTGATTGAGGTTCTTAGGAAATTTAAGGGAGCCATAGGTTTGACCTTGGCTGATATCAAGGGCATAAGTCCTTCAACCTGTATGCATCATATATTATTAGAGGAGGGTGGAAATTCTGTAAGCCAACTTTAAAGGTGGTTAAACTCGCCAATGATGGAGGTAGTTAAAGTTGAAGTCCTTAAGCTATTTAAGGCGGGGTGACATATCCTATCTTTAATAGTACTTTTGTGAGCCCCACTCAAGTGATGCCAAAAAATAGCGGAGTGACCATGGTAGAGAATAAGGAAAGGGAGTTTGTTCCCATTCATATTCAAAATGGGTGGCGAGTGTGTATTGACTATCGCTGTCAAAACTTGGTAACTCGAAAGACCATTTCCCCTATTCTTCGCCAAACAAATGCTAGAGAGGTTAGCCGGTCGTTCATATTATTGTTTCCCTGATGGCTACTCGAGATATTTCCAAATAGCCATCGATCTTGAGGACCAAGAAAATACTACCTTTACATGTCCTTTCATTAATTTTTCCTATAGGAGCATGCCCTTTGGTCTTTGCAATGCCACAGGTATTTTCCAAAGATGTCTGGTTAGCACATTCTCATATTTCATTGAGCGGTTTGCCTCCTTCAACTCATGCTTACATCATCTAGCACTTGTGCTCAAGAGTTGTATTGATACCAACCTCATGTTGAGCTCCGAGAAGTGCCACTTTATGGTAGAGAAGGGCAATTTTCTAAGCCATGCAGTGTCATCCCAAGATCTAGAGGTGGATAAGGCCAAGGTGGATAACATCAAATCTTTACCTTACCTCACTAGTGTTAGGGATATTAGGTCATTCTCGGATCATGCTTGGTTTTACTGGCGTTTCATTAAGGATTTCTCTAAAATTTCCTCTCTCTTATGAAAATTGTTGCAAAAGGATATTAGGTTCATTGTTGATGATAAGGCTAGGAAAGCCTTTGACACCTTGAAAGAAATACTTTTGACCTCTCCTATTATCCAGCCTCCAAAGTTTTCCATCCCCTTCGAGATAATGTGTGATATCAGTGACTATGCTATAGGGTTGGTATTAGGCCAAATTGATAGGAAAAGTACCACATGTAATATACTATGCATCTGTTACTCTTAATGACGTACAACACAATTAATCCATCATAAAAAAAAGAGTTCTTTGCTGTAGTATTTTCCCTTGAGAAATTCAGAAAATATTTGCTAGGTACTAAGGTAGTAGTTTACACGGATTATGCGGTACTTGCCACTTGATGACTAAGAAGGAAGCGAAACCTAGGCTCATTAGGTGGATACTTTTTTTTAGTGAGTTTGACCTTGAAGTGAGAGATAACAAGGGTAGTGAAAATGTTGTGGCCGACCATTTAAGTTGATTGGCACCCCTTGAGAGTATAGACCCCACCAAGGGGGAAGCCTAAGCTGGAACCCACTGGGGAAGAATTTCCCAACGAATTATTATTCTTGGTGACGACTAGCCAACCTTGGTATGCTGATATAGTGAACTACCTTGCCACAAGACAGTTTCCTTCCTCCTATAATCAACCATAAAAGGATAGGTTGGAAAATGAGGTTAAAGAGTATTTTTGGGATAATCCTTACTTGTGGAAGCATTGCCCCAACCAAGAAGTTAAGAGGTGTATTGTTGAAGATGAAACAGAACCAATAAACTTTGTCATTCCTTCGACATTGGTGGGAATTTTAGGTATAAGAGGACCGCTAAGAAAGTTGTGGAATGTGGTCTTTATTGGCCTAACACATTGAAACATACCTGATATTTCATCTTATCATGTGATTGGTTCCAAAAGATGGGCAGTATCTCAGTTAAAAACGAGATGTCCCAAATTCTTTCAATGCCAATTAAGTTTTTGATATGTGGGTGATAGATTTCATAGTTCTTTTTCCCGAGTCCGATGGTAACTACTATATTCTAGTAGTGGTAGACTACATGTCCAAATGGTTAAAATCCGAAGCGATAAAAAAAAAGACGTGGCAACGGTAATGAGTTTCCTCAAATCTAATATCTTCTTACGCTTCGGTGTCCCCAAACCATAATTAGTGATAGGGGAACCCATTTTTGCAACAAAGCCATGGAAACCTTTCTTAGGAAATACAGAGTGACTCACAGGACATCCACCAAATACCACCCACAAACAAATGGCCAAGCAGAGATATCCAATCGGGAGATCACAACCATTCTTGAAAAGATGAAAAACCCATCTAGAAAGGATTGGAGTGCTCGGTTGGATGATGCGCTTTTGGCCTACCCAACCTCATATAAAACCCCAATTGGTACGTCACCATTCTGGATCCTTTGGCAAAAGATGCCACTTCGCGGTCGAACTAGAGTTCATAACACATGGGGCTGTAAACTGTGTATATGAACTTGAGTGAAGCCAGGAAAAATGGGAAGTTTCAATTACAAGAGCTCGAGGAACTTATGCGTAACTCCTTTGACACCGTGTTGATTTATAAGGAAAGAATGAAAGCAAGGGATGATGAGAAATTAGTGAAGAAGGACTTTGTGGTGGGACAAAAAGTCCCTGCCATCCAATCTCAGCTACATCTCTTTTCGGGTAAATTGTGGTCAAGGTGGGCGTGTTTCTACATGGTGACCAAAGTATATGATAAAGGACGGTAGAAATGAAAGATGAAAAAAATTGCATAAAGTGGTTAGTTAATGGGGAAAGGATAGAACCTTGTTTTAAGTGAGGAAATTTATGAGTGGTCAAGGAGGGAAATCCATTCCTTTGTGAGAAAGTCCATGCAGGAACTATTCTAATAAATGGTGAGGACGACAATAAAAAAAACTGTGCTTTTACTTCATTTTGAAATAGTAGATTTTTTTATTAAAAATTCTTCTGAGTTTTGGAACTGTTTGATGGTTGGTAGTGTGTTTTTTGCTATAGGGATTTTTGCAACAAAGTTTGAAGGAGCAAGGCTAAGCATGAACCATGTCACCCTCGTGCTAATGCAGTCCAATACGAGGCAATTTGTAAGGCACACCCTATGCTAAGGGAACCCGGTATGAGGCATACGAACAGAACGCTTCATGCCACAAGAAGGATCCCTCTTCAATTTTTCCAACCTTTCTTTCCACCTTGGTCACATGCATTGGGGAGAATGCATGAATAAGTGTGGGGGAGAGGTTGGAACATCTTCATGGTAGCTCTCCTTTGTTTTTCCTTCTTATCTGTTATGCTTTGATTTTGGATGTTTTATGACTATTTTCCTTTTCCTTTGTGTTTCTCTCACTTCGTTGTTCAAAACTCTTGGTTGTTTGATTTGTTTTTGGTGTGAGCGCACCATTTGTAGTTTGTTTGGGGATGTTTTGGAACACTTTGGTCATGTCATTTTGCTTTTCTTATAATCATGTAGTATGAAGTCCACCCTTGGGGAATTTTGTCCAACAAAAAATTGTAAAAACAAAAAATATATACCCGGCTAAGTTGAAAAACTCTAAAAGGTGACTTAGGAAACATTGGGAAAGGCACAGATAGGTTGAAAAACCTATGCAAATTGAGAGTCCATGGTGTGGAAAAAGTGAGAAGTGATTTCAATGAGTGAAGCTAGGATGAAAACCGAAATGGCTCGTAGGAAATATGAGAGAAATTTATAGAAATTGAAATTTGTGTTAAACATTTATTGGATTGTCTTTTGAGGGAACTTCGGCGGAGTAAGTTAGTTTCATACTTATCATGTATACCTTAGATTTTTCTTGGTATGATCAGTTGGATAGGTTACTTTAGCGTCTTTGGAGAGTGAGGTTCTTGAGTGTCTCACATCTGGGGTAGCTTAGGAATAAGATTGAATGTATTGGTTAACTCTCTCTTTATGCTACTTTCCACTTATATTTTCTCTCATTTATGTTTACTCGAGGATGAGTAAAGGTTTAAGTGTGGGGGATTGATCTGCACTGAAAGACATGCATTAACTAATTCATTTGACACATTTCTTATAATGTTTTGGTTGATTGATTGCTATGTTTATTAGGGTTTATATTACAAGGGGTTTAGATAGCTATTGTTGGTTTTCTTGTCTAAATGCTTAGTTTTGTAGATTTATTAGATCTAATGGATGTTATGTCCTTACAAACATATCCAGATCTTTTTTTGTGAGCTCATTTGTTAGATTGCTCATAAGCACTTCAGCGTGGCTTGTAGAAGGCCATCATAAGGGTTGTAGTAGAACGCTATTAGTAAGAATGGTAGTAGACAAAAGGCTACGAGTTAAAACATGGTAGTATATGGAATCAAGGCCGAATGAGGAGTCCAAGATCAATAAAAATACACGGGTCATACAGGAAAACATGATGTTTCCAAGTCCCTTTAGCATGGGCACCAAGGATCAGTACGGCCCATGCTAACAGGTGTGCTCATGAGGCTAAGTATGGGCACGGGTTGTACCTTTCTACATGGCCCGTGCCAAACTAAGTTGAAATGTTTGAAGACAAGCCGTGAAGTTTTGCACACCCATGCCATAAGTTTTCAAGAAGTCGACTCCTAGCCGGTTGCTCGCAATGTTTCACATGGCCACCGCTGTTCAGAAAAGGAAATTAATTTTCCAGCTGGCAGCCCGCTAGAATCTACACGGCCCGTGCTGTTCAACTATAAGGTTTCTATCCCTTTGCCTCTGTAGGTCTAGGGAGAAGTATTCATAGTGGAGTGCCCAGGATGTAATCTCATGGGGGAGAATTAGATCTGCATAGTAGACAAGGCCGTTGTTACAATCCCCTAATTACGGAGGTGGTGTCGGTATAATAATACAAACGCGCCCTTATGTGGCATGGTAAGTATCATAGTAGGTTTATACACCATGTATTTAATTGAAGCTCGGATCGAAACATGATTTCGATCATGTAACGCAACCCCAAGTGCCATTTTTATATAGTTTACTCTATCTTATCTTTGCATGATTATAGTTGTTAGATAAAAACCCCCCCAAAACCCTATTTTCTGGTACTAGCTATTCCTGACAAGTGATAGAATTGATGACCCGATTACAACTGTGTTTAGTTAACCTTTAGGTCCTAGCATCTCTATGAACAAGCCCGAACTTGCTGCTATCTACCTTTTTGGTAGCTTAGTAGTAAGGGAGCAACATATAAATTCTATCTTCGGTCTCTAGTGCTTCGCAAGTCCGTATATCTCTCTTAAAAAGGTTGTTTATCAGCGACCCCACAGAGTGCAAATCAAACAACTTGGCATTTTCCTTGCAAGCAATCATTTTTTCAAGCTTAGAATGATATACAGGTGCCATAAACTTTTGCGGGTGTCTTTTTCTTCGACTTCAACCCACTTTTGCACCGATGGTAATTGTACCTTGCTTCAGCTTGTACCTAGACTCACCAAAAACTCAAAAACTATCTAGGGACTCATCCTCCTTTCCCTGGTATAGCATAGAATAATTCAGGCATGCGTGGATTTTTCAACTCTAATCCCATTGGACAAAGAATCTATTTTGCTGCATACGACCTATTCGGCAGTAGATTTCCGTTAGGAAGCAATTACCTAAATAGTCCAAGAGTCGCTGTCATCCCTTTATCCACCCACCCAAATTTAGCCTTCAAATTCATCCATCTCAAAGTCACACTCAGTCAAAATGTTTGAAGCCGAGATATAGCATAGTACTTTTATCATTATGAAATTCTTTTAGAGCCTCAGGTTTCTCATGAAAGCTAAGTTGCAGAGTGCTAGTTTTTGTGATAAGTTTATTGGAGATTAATTATCTTATTCAAAGGTAGGATAGATTTTTGTCTTATGTTTGGCTAGATTTCTATGTAACCTCAAGGAATTTATATTATTGCTCTTACTTTGGTCAATCCTTATTTTTGTGTCTATGGTATATAGGTGGGGGAACCTTTTCCATAGGAAATTGTGGCATGTGTTCATCATAAAGTATTGGCTTTATCTACTGGGTTACCTTGAACAGATCATAAAAATGTTCCTTGTTAGTAGAATCTTTTACCGAGCTTACTAATGAAATTACTCTATATATGTTGGATTTGGATCGAGTGTGTGTTGTTCTTAATTTTTAAGGGATATTAATTAAGTTTGAAGAAAGTGTAAGGGCTTTAGGTTGTTGGGTAAAGGTTTTGTTTTCAAAGATTGGGGATAGTGTGGGTTGGAAGCTCTAGAAGCGACACAAAAGTTTCATTTTCAAAAGAATATGAAGCTCATCTATCCGAGAAAGTGTTTCATATTCAGAGGCTATAGATAGAGTTAACAGCTGTTATGAGATGCGAGGAAGAATGGAAAAAATGTTTAACAGAGAAATATCAGGAAAATGACAAGTTAGAAGATATACTACCAAAAAGGACAGATTATCAGGATGAGATCACTCATAGGAATGGAAGACTAGAGGAAACATTCTACCGATTGAAGATAGAGGTACAAGCATGGAGGGTGCATCATGATGAAGAGCGTAAATTCAAAGCTTGATTTCAGTTAAAGGGATGACACCAAGAATTGGAGGGAATACTAAGGAATAGTATGCAGTTAATTCTAAATTTAGTTATGAGATCGGTATTCTTCTTTGTAAGAATCTCCATGAGGGGTGTTCAAAAGACCGCGTTCGAAGTTTGGAACAAAGTGATTGACTTGAAACGGAATCTAGAGACTTATGCATGTTCTACATATCTAATAATACAGATATAAGGGACATAATGTGCTTCTCTTATTGATCATAAATCTTATTATGTGAAGTATATGCGTTGTGTGGATGCTGCTGGTTCTATATGGAATGAAGTTTAGCTATATATGAAGTGGAAACTAGAGGAAATCTTAGATGCAGAAGCCATGGTATTGGCAAGAATGGGTCACTAATTATTTTAGTTTGTTTTGGTATGTAGTCCTTTGTGATCTAATTTGTAATGGTATTGATTATTAAAAATATTGGTGGTTATATTTTGGGACGTATTGGATGATTATACAGAGTGTGGTTTTACTTATGGATATGGCTTAGGACTTTATCAGGGATTTTCATATTTTGGGATGTATTGGATGAGAATAATCCTTTTACAAAGGCATTTAGGATGGTAAGGGATCTGTTCAGAGATAATGAATTTGAAATTGTTCGAATAAAACTAATTGGAACAAGGTAAATAGATTCTAGAAGGTTTAACATCCTTACTACTTTGGAATTTGTATCCCTAACCATATTGGATCTGAGATGATCAAAGAGACGTTGTCATCGAGACACAGTCCAATATACTTAGACGTATTAGTGAAGTCCACTCTTTCTATCTCGCTCGTCAGTGCCCACTCTTATTTCCATGTGGAGAGAATGGTTATAGAATTGACATTCCATTTAGAGATGTCAACAATCAGCAGTAAAGGAAGAGGTCAAGGACCAATGTTGATGAGTCTGAAATTAGTGATCAATTCAAGGTTGAGTATGAGAGAATTTCTTGCATTTTGGATACAGGACAGGAAACGAGAGCCTGACACAATTATTTTATCAAGGAAATTATTTTAGCAATTTTTGGTTGATGCCTATAAGATGGTTAATTCAGAGAGGCTTTCATATATTAGACTTCATCAGAAAAATTTCATATCAGATCTGTATAAAAACTTGGTTGAGACTACAAAAAGAGGGAATACATGTCATTCATACACTTGTAAATGCATTATTCTGCCGTTATACATGGTAGAGAATTACTAAATGTTATGGTGCTCTATAAGTGGTATAGGTATCCAGTTTTTTTATTACCTTTGCCTACAATCCTAAATGGCTAGAAATAACCAGATTTTTGCAAAAGAATGGCCATAGACATGAGGATAGGCATGATATATTATGCGATGTGTTTAAGATGAAATTGGACCAGCTCTTGAAAAATACATGAAAGGAAAACATTTTTGGCCATGTTCAGGAAAGTATGTTTTTGATTGGTTATTCAGAAGATCTGAATTCATAATTTAACATATTTTGTAAAAGAATTCGTTTCCCGTGAGACTGTGTCATGTTGAGACCAGGGGATAATATAAATAATGAATATAATAAATATAAAATTTTATAATTTGGGGTTTAAAGTGTAAATATATTATATTCAGGGATTTTTTTTAAAAAGAATGCTAAAATTGAGAAACTTGTGTCCAATTTATCAGAAATATTAGAAACCCTCGCTTAATTGGCCTTTGCCATTGTCGTGCTTGTCGCTAGAGATCCTCAAAACCTGTGATTCCCTCTTTAATGTACTTACCTCTCGAGCCCCAGCCTCCAGGCAATGTTCCGGACTGAGTTGTAAATTCCCACACAATGCCACCAGTGATTTTGGCCGAATCTTCATCGTCGAGATGTGAAATTGGAAATAACGAAGTCAGAAAAGAGGGGTGAACATGAATAGCTCTGTTGTGGGTTTCGTCAGAAATGAGGGGTGAATGTGGATGGCTTTGAGGAATTGACAAACGTTGGGTTTCGCTGTCGAATTCTGAGTTTTGTGTTGCATCACTATCGACTGTCGAAGAAGACAATGCCTGAAGAAATGGCCTGGGCTTGTACATAAATTAAACTATTTAAACCTATTTTAAGCTTATCAACATTAAGATACATTAAATAATAATAAATCCTATTAAAATATTAAATTAAAATATCGAACGTAAATATATAAATGGTTAAAACAAAAATTAAATTAAATTATTTAAGCATCAAATAAAATAAATTAATAAAAAATTAAACATCATATAAAATAAACAAAAATACATGTAAAAAATCAAATAGTTAAGCATGAAATAAATTACTATACCTATAAAAAATATTTACACATCAAATAAAAACACAAAACATAAACATCAAATGAAATTCTAAATTACACATGAAAATAATTTAAAAAATTAAATATAACACTAAAAATACACATCAAACTAAAATAATGAATCATGAAATCAAAAAAATTATCATCGAACTAATATTTTAAAAATATACGTCAAATAAAACATTAAAATAAAAAATTATATATAATAAATTAAAAATATAATAACACCAAAGTGTGCAACAATGTGTGACAATAATATTAGAAAAATAAAACATCAATACTAAAAAAATTATTTCACGCAATTGAAATATGAAAGATACATTAAAAAATCTAATAATCCAACAAAAAAGAACATCAATACTCCCTCTGTCCCAACCCAAACTACCCACCTACTTTATGACACTATTATCTATCAAACTTTGACCGCGTATTTGAATGGATATATGAAAAATAATATTATCGTATCTGATATTGTTGAATTCGTCATAACAAGTAGTTTCTAGAAAGTAACTTTTTATTTACAGTTATTAAACGTAGTTAAACATATTAATGGTCAAACATCTTTCTCGAATAGTGTGTAATGATTGGGCTGTAATTTGTCTTGGAACAGAGGGAGTATTATTTTTTAAACCAACACGATACAAAATTAAAAAATCAATCAAATGAAAATATAGATTACAAATTAAAAATTAAGATAATAAAATATCACTAACTAGTGTTAAAATACCAAAAGTGTCAAAAATTTAATACGTAAACACAATATTTACCTTTAAAGATCAAGTTTGACCTTTTATACACATAATTTTAGTGGGAATTTTTTTTGAAACTGCATTAAAAGGTTTGATTGAAATGTCAAGTGTTGGAATTGAAACATCAAGTAATAAAAATGAAGCATCAAGTACTGGAAAGTAAATATCAAATTTGGTAGCATTGCGCGAAAATGGAGAGAAAAAAGTAACCGGCGAATTTCTTCAACCCGAATTCTTGATTCGCGAGATTTTTAAAACTCGAATCATTAATTACCAATTCTTTATGCTATCATCTCCTAAAAAGTGATATTTGCATCCAAATTCCTCCTTCCTCTCCCAAACTTTCTTAAATTATTTTTGGAATCCCATCTTTAATTAAACTTCATAATATTGCACATTAATCCTTGGTCTCACTGTGAAACAGTCTCGCACAAGAGTTTGTCTTTCTAGATTATTAATTAGTTCATGTATCTTACATGGCTGAGAGCATCCTACATGTAGATTAATTTTTATTACATAGTAATTGTTTGACGCTTGCTAACAGGAAGGAAATAAGTAATTTGTTTACTCAATTTAGCATCCTCCTGAATTCATGCATTTGTTAATTATTGACACTGGGCAAAATATCTATAGGAATTCAGATTATTTTCAATTACAAATTTTCATTCGGTTAGAATTTTGTTTTACTAACTTTATATGTTATAGGGCTGGATCTAAACTCGTCACGTGATTCAATTTGTTGCAGTGGTTTACACCATCAAGTTCAAGAAGCGAAGTTTACCTCATGCACATGTCCAATTGTTAATGCATCAGAATGATAAGTGTCCGACTGCGGAACACCTTGACTCCATTATATATGCCGAGATACCCGACATAAGTGAAAATCCTAAACTTTATGAGTTGTGAAGGATTTAATGATACATGGTGCTTGTGGTATTCATAATTTAAGATCACCATGTATGAGGGATGGGAGATGTTCGAAGCATTTTCCAAAGAATTTAAAAGAAAGGTTCATTATTGATAGAGATGGGTATCTTATATACCGCAGGAGAGACAATGGACGTACAATTGAGAAAAATTGAGTTTTCTTGGAAAATAGTCTTGTAGTTCCTTCCAACCCAATGCTACTACTTAAGTATAGGAACACATCATTGTTGAGTGGTGTAATCAATTCCTACTCATGGAATATTTATTCAAATACATAAATAAAGGACATGACCAGATAATTGTAACAATGTGTCGATCAAATGAAGGAAAAATGAAACTGACGATGAAAAAATAGATGGTACCTTAGGAAGCTCAAGTAGAAATGGTGCGTTATTGAAGGACGGGTTTCTGAAGAAAAACAAGAAATGAAACTAGTGTGGGGGAGTTTTTGCATTGTGATTCTCCCCAAAAGTATTTCTTTGAATTTGTAGATTGTTGGTTTGTTGTCCCAATCTAGTTCCCGAGGATTTTGAGGGGGCAACACTAACGGCTCTCTCTAACCTCTCTCTACTGTAATTTTCTCCAAACAGCTCTAACAGTATCATTCTTCTCTGACCAAAAATCTACTATTCACCCACTTCTTACAACTACACTTTCCTGAATACACCACCATTTCCGCCTCCATGGCGGCCCAAACGCCTAAATCATTCTCACAAGCCCTACAATCTAAAACCTCCCCAATTGCTAACACCTTACCTTCGATATATAACCTCACACCCACGACACAGTACAAAGGGGAATTATCAGGTCTATACTCTCCAGACCAAATCCAATTCTCGGCGGACATTACTCGAAAGCTCTGATAGGCAACTACCCAAAAGGAAAGCTGGTGGTAGAGAAAATTGAAGAAAATTTAAAGACAATTGGTTTTACCAAAAAAATATCAAATTGGGGCTATCGAACACAGGAACATCCTCATCAGATTTCAACAGAAAGAAGAGTATTCATAGATGTTGGATCAAGGCTATTTGGTCGTTTAACGGCACAACGATAAGGGTGCTCAAATGGACTCCTGACATCAAACCAAATACCGAGTCTTCAATCGTTCTAGTGTGGATAACCATTCGCAACGTCCCACTGTATTACTACAACATCCCTTCCATAGAGGCTATTGGCAATCAGATGGGGGTTTACATCAAAATGGATCTAGCAACCGAGAGGCTAACAAGACCATCCACCATGAAAATATGCATTCAAGTCAACTTACAGAGTCAACTGCCACTTTCAATAAGGTTAGCTTTTACACTAGAAAATGAGAAGTTTGCAATTGAATATGAAAACCTGCCGGTTTATTTGCAATTGAATATGAAAACCTGCCAGTTTATTGTGGTCATTGCAAGAAAATTGGTTATGAATACTCTAAGTGTAGAATAGCAAACCCATAACTAGCCCCAAAATTTCATCCCAGAAATAGGAGCTCACAAAAAGAAAATGGGAAGGTTGTTGGTACCTGGAAATCTACAACTCAGCCCCAAACCATTCTTCTGGAATCGTTACCTCGCAAAACCAAAGAGACTATGAGAAGCAGATGCTGGACAAGCTAGAAAATCTCTAAAATGATGGAAACCCACCCGGAAACTCTCAGCTCAGAAACCCAATAAGCTCAACTAGCCCAACATGTAACACATCCCCAGTTGATATGCTCCTTATAAATGATACATATCGGGTTCTCTTAGTAAAGAATTTCACGGACCAAATGAATAGCAAGATGTCATAGGATAACAAATATGTGGAAATAATTGAAGAAGAAAACAAAAATCAAGAAGCCTGCACCCCTGGATCCTCACACAAATCATCGGTTGCCTTCAAAGAAAATGATGACCAATCAGGTATCTTACTACCCTCCCCCTCTCATGATCAAGATTCTAACAACCTGGAGATGTCATCACTCAGATCTATCCAAAAACAAGGAAACAGATTCTTAGTGTTGCTGGAAGATGATAAAACAGATGAGGATAAATCAGATAGTGCTGAATCAAGTTCTAGAGTCATCGGCTGAAATAGGTTAGTTTCAAACCAATAAAAGTGAATGATAAATCATCTGATTCTAAAAGGACAGGTTAAGATTAATATTGGTTGCACCCTACGTCCTTTTACTGGAAATTTATACTTAATTTACATTCATGTTTAAGAATTCATTAAATAAAAAGAACTAAATTTGGTTCCAACCTCAACTCAAGCAACCATGATACAATTTCAACAAGTCGGCTGAGCACACCACGACACAACATGCACACAACACGTAGGTGGTTC